>JANHFJ010002446.1:599405-617950 GCA_032468195.1 Cerberus rynchops
TGCCCTGGAGTTCCTGTTACAAACTAATTCTTTTGTAAGACAGTTTACATTTTTAACTGTTAAATAAAACAGCTAAGCTTATCACAGGAATGCTAATTATATATGCTCACCCATCCCATCAATGGAACTCTGAATGATTAACAAGAATTTAAATGCTATCCATGCTCCTTACTTAATAACTAATTCAGAAAACTTATGACAGTGCTGAAACAGTATTATGACTGGTTCTTGTACTTAGGACATTCACAGTATTCTACTCACATGATCTCCATTTACAACTTTCACTGCTGGCTTTCTAGAAGCAAAGTAAGTAGAGAAACTACCAGCAGGCTGTGAATGGTGATCATGTGACCTGTTGCTAAAATGATTAATGTGCTTATCTGCAACAGGGGACTCCCTTAACAGAAACTGGAAATGCCAAGTGACGTGACATTAGACTTTATGATTGTTATTAGTGACAGAAATTTGCGTCCTAATTACCATAGTTAAATGAGGACTACCGGTATGTATGTATGCATCCAGATAGTCACCATAAATAAATAAAAAATATAAAGTGGCTCTCAAGAACACCATTCTCTAATGTGGGCTCAACTACACTTTCAGGTCACATGCTTAGTAATACAGCCAGGTGAGCAGAGTTGAGCCTAGCCAAACCTTGGGTAGAATGGTATTCTAGAGTCAGGTATAGTTACAGAAAAGGCCTATTTCCTTGCTCCCATTAGATGATCATCCCTAAATAGATGGGCTCTGGAGCATACCCATCCTCTCCAACTTAATGGGATGGGTAGAAATGACTGGAGAAGCCAGTCTTTCAAATACCTTGGCTCCATGCCAGGTAGAGCTTTTTACGTAATAATCAGCACTGTGAATTGCATCCAGGGGTTTGCAGAAGAAATGTGAACATGGACATAACGAATCTGTAATTGCTTGGGTTGCATTCTGAACTAAGTGAAGTTTTTGAATGTTCTTCAGGGGCATCTCAATGTAAAGTGCATTGCAATAATCAACTTAGGACGTGATCAAAGTGTAAGTGATCATATGACTTGCCTCCTGATTTGGAAAAGGTCACAATATACAATGCAAAACTGTGCAAAGGCCTTCCTGCCCTCAACTACCATTTGCTCTTCAAACAGGACTAATGAGGTATCCCACATAAGAGGGGCTGTGGGGCAGAATCTCTCCCTCCCCAATCAACACTGACTGGAACTGACCCTGGAGAAAAGAGGAAAAATAGTATTACACTGTGCCCCCAATATTAACCCGTCACTGGTCCAGTATATCATGGTGGATGGTATCAAATGTTACTGAGACATCAATGGGAATAAGGATTGACATGCTACCTCCATCCTGCTCCTTCCTGAAATCATCCAAAAGTGCAATCAATGCCATTTCAGGACCATACCCCTACCTGAAACCTGACTAGAAGGGATCCACATAACCTGTTTTATCCATGGCCCTCTGAAGCTCCAAGGCAACTATGTTTAGAATCAGAGCATTTAGTTTAGAATAGTTTTCTTTGATTAGATCATGGAGGCTGTAAGAGAAAGCATTTTGAAGAACCTAGCTGAAAAAGCTTATACAACAAACTTTTGCTCTTAATACAAATTCTGATTTTAAAGTAATTAAAAATAAACCCAATTATAGGTTTTCTGAAGATCACAAAGTTACAGTGATCCAATCTGAAACAAACATAGCTGAAAAATAAATGCCATAAACAGTACAATTCCCATTTGAAAGTCTAATTCTTATGTTACATTTTTAGTAAAACTTCTTAAGACGATAGAAATATGCAAATTTATTATGTTCCTCACATTGTGACTGAAAAACATTTGAATTATATGAACTGTTAATACTCATGCTGATAAATTAAATAAAACTGATCATAGGTTGGATTACATTTCTTGGCTAATAAAAAATAATTCATAGTAAACTGGCAATTGGCATCAAGTATTATATTACAATCAATGCCTCTTTGTATATAAAACATTTTAATGTACTAGACTTTATGAGCATGGGAATTATGGAAATGGACATAAAATACATCTTCAGGAAAGCGTTTTGGAATTGTTAAAGGGAGTCTCAAGCACACTAAGCATGCTCAAGAGAGTAAGGTTTCAGTCCACTAAGAAAATATATACCTGAATAGTACTGAGCCTAATTCATTAAGAGTACATTTTTGGAAGAGCTAAATGGTTATTTCTTGGAATTAGAAAAAAAATAATGGAGTGTCAGTTCACATTTTTGAGGCACTGTCATTTCTGAATGAATCAAGAATCATGCAGCTATTCAAATATATTAATGCAGCTCTCTCTTGTGCTATATACCTGATGATTTTTATGTAAAGATTTTGGATAGCAGGAAAAAATCTTTATGATATAATATGATCTTCTACATAAAAGTCACAAGAAGTTCATTTTTGGATTGGGCAGAATTATATGTATTAAGTATGAAAAACTTTACATTGATCTTTCTTAAGTAACATAATTTTCTACAGTTCTGCTGTGGATATCATTTTAAAATTTCCCAATGTATGGGGCTTATTTACATCATCCAACATCAATTAAATAATTATATTTAAAAGCAGGTTTTTTTACAACTTCTGATGCTTAGGTTCTTCATGCATTTCTTGAGTGTGCATAAACATCTGAGGTTTATGAATCAATACTAATACTAATGCCAATCTGGGGAGAAATGGGACAATGTACCCATATCTAATTTCTACCATTCCTAAAAATAGGCAAGCCTCTTACAGTTTATTACTAAAGTATAATTTATAATATAATACAACACAGAGAAGAAAAACTTTATTTGGCTGTTTTTATAAACTGACTAATTAGAACAAGATTAGACTATTTCTACTACTACAGAAAACACCTCTCTGCCAATGCCTCAGTACCTACCCCAAACACCAGATGGAGTTCCAGCTGGTTTACCCTGGCTGTGCTGTTTTCCAGCTTCTGGATTCAATGATGGCTGCAACAAGCAAACCAAAAAGTCACACACATTTCATGTTTTGTTAGAATTTCAATTTCATTAAATTTCTTAGCTAGAAATAAGCACTTGACTCAACATTATGTTCTCTACCTATATCAACATTTGGACAATTTACCTACACAGAATCTAATATTTGTTTTGGGATGCATTCTGACAGGGGAAAAGCATTGCACATTAAAACCATAGTAAAAATTATAAATGTTTTGAATCCTGGTGACATTTGGTGCATAATTAGGGGAAGAAATCTTTGGAAATCATCTCTGGAGTCCCTCTAAGACTGCAAAATTACCAATGCAGATTCCTTATACTGCTGATCCAGGAAATGTAGGGAAACTGTAGCTTATCATTTTTAGAAACAAAGTCTTCTCTCCACCTTTGTTGGAAAAATAAACAGAAAGTCCTGACCCCCTCCTAGTATTACCTGAATAGCAGGTTGTTCTCCCTTTAAGCTTTTAAACCTTATAATCTCAACCTTCTTCTTTTCTTTTCCTTAGTGCCCCTACTTTGGGTACCCAAAATCACCCACATGGTTGCATTTTGTTCCAGCTGAAGGTTCCAGATACTTTTCTGGATACGCCCAGCCCCATGTAGAATGCATTGCAATAGTCCAACTGGGAGATGACTAGGGCGTGAGTGACTGAGTGGAGAGCCTCCCTATTCAGGAAAAACATAAATGGACCACAACAGGAAGCTGAGCCAAGATCCTCTTAGCCATGGCTAACAGCTGCTCTTTAAACAGGAGCCCTGAGACCAGGAGGACCCTGCACAAGATCTGTCTGGTGCAATCCCATCCAAGACCACAGATGATAAACTCATGAGATACAAATTGGTATTTATATCACTCTCCAGGAAAAACAGTACATTTAAGGAGCATCTTAATTTCATTCAGAGTATACTTACAAAATCTTCCTCCTCAAACTGCAATTTCTCCTTCTCTTCCTTCTCCTCCCTAACTTCAGCAGTCGGCTTTTCCTGAAAAGCTGAGTTCTTTCGGGAGTGGAAATTGCCATTCCAATGGCGATGAGATCCAGTTCCTCCTCCTCTCTGACTCATGCCATCATGGCCACGTGAAGAACCATGCCAACCTGGCTGACTGCCAGCTAACCCAACATGAGTTCCTTTAGAAACACCAGAATCCACAGAATCATGGCGGTGCAGGGAAGGCTGATGCCAACAGTCTGGATAACATGAAAATGGTTACATAAACAAAGCTAGTTATCATTTGAAAAAATGCCACAAAATACAAGACCTATTTTAAAAGATTAGATGCAATAATATCATCTCATAGCAGTGGTGGAATTCAATTCTTTTTACTACCAGTTCTGTAGGCGTGGCTTGGTGGGCATGGCTGGGGGGGTGTCATGTGACTGGGTGGGCAGTTTCTGTAAACAGGGCAATAAAGATTAGGCTAGAAACACCAGAATGCTTTTCCCCTGCTTTCCTTACAGGATTAACCCTGTAAAGTGGAAAAAAAACCAAAAGTAGATTTCTTCTAACAACCCGGTTCTCCGAACTGCTTAGAAAATGTACTACCGGTTCTACAGAACCTGCTAGAACCTGCTGAATTTCACCTCTGCATTATAGGAGCATCTCCTGACTAATAAACTGATATTCAATTGAGACAAATCATTCATATTATTAGAGTATCAAACAACTGGAGTTCAAAACTGGAGAGTGGGAAGCCACAAAATGGTGGGGGGAGGGGGGACACCAGCTCAAGTTCAAGCTTTATTTTTTTCTCTTGTGCTATTTACTTATCCAGCAATGAGTAACATACCTCCAGCAGTTCTGAGGGGGCCATTATTAAAGAAACCATCGGAAGAGTTGTGGCGTCTCCGGCTTACACCAAACCGGCCGTCTCCTCGAGGAAGATGTTCTCCATGCTTTTCAAAAGTAGCTCCAGGAGCCTATGAATAAAGGGGAAACATGTAAAGACTGCTATGATAGTATTAACAATATATATAGCCACGTATACATGAACTTTCAGAAGCACGTCAACAGCAAATTTAAAAATAATCAAAGTCACACATTGTAAGACACACAGAATAACTATGTATCATGCTTGACAATATAAGTTTGCAATCTAAAATATTTCTCAGAAATCATTTAAATATTTCACAATGCAGCAAAAGTCACTCTGTGAGGAGATGGGTGTTTCCAAAATGTGATAAATATAATAAAATAAATTAATATTTGTTACCACAGCACACTAAATTGATAAGTCTCAATTTAGGACCTACATAAAATATATATCCTCCAGAACAAATTATTGTATTAAAAAACCCCAAACATAGGGTTATTTTTATACAAATATATCATTCAATGACATTACAAGATTAAATCAACCTAATGTTAAATATGTCTACTTTGTTAGAAAATAGAGCAGAAATCAATTTGTTTCTTGTTTCAACAACGTACCACTCTATTAATCAACTTGCTGAGATACCACTGGTGAAATATTAGTAACTTTCCAACTGTAGCTTTTCACTATTTAAGAGGCAGCAGGCATCAACACATTATAATTAAAATTAAAGAAATAAGAAAAATGGCCAATATCTCATGTGAAGAAACAGATTTTACTATTTTGGAAAAAAAATCACTCTATTCTAAAGGTCAGAATATAATGTCATATTTTTCTATCAAGTTTCTATTTTAAACTAAATGTGTGGTTTTATCAAAATATCTTGAGTATGTGGATACATTGCATATAACTTCTACAGTATCTGCTAGATAGACCACTTCAATTTTGCAGGGTTGGAATACTCCAAATTTCTTCAATTAAATAACATCACTTAACAAGACTCCAGAAGCAAGCCTTCTCTTTACAGCAACTACCCTCTAGAACGGGGTCTCCAACCTTGGCAACTTTGACTTATGGACTTCAACTCTCAGAATTCCTCAGCCAGCTTTGCAGAATTCTGGGAGCTGAAGTCCATAAATCTTAAAGTTGCCACGGTTGGAGACCCCTGCTCTAGAATAAAGTTTGTCCCACGATCCAAAAGGCCCCACCCCCCACCTCACTCTGTTGGTCAGAAGAATGGTGAAGACCTTGTTCTTCACCAGGGCTTTTGATAGTGACCTGATTTTGTGAAGTTTCATGTCATCTGGTCTGTTGTCCTTGCTATCTTTTACTGATGTTACTGCAATGTTACTCTTATTTCATTGTTGTGAGCCACCCATGGCAGTACACAAGTTTAATATTATAATAATAATAAATTGGAGCCAACAAAGCAGAGAACTACTGAAAATGAATGTTTGAATGTTGGAAAATAATTTATCCATATTCAATTATCACTGAACAATGATTAACCAAACAAAAACAAAACACCCAAAACAATAGTAGACTAATAGAAGAAGCTCACAATAACAATTGAAAATATAAACGAAACAACTGATATGAATATGAACTACAGAAATGATAACATAGGAGAAATAACAAAAGAACTAATATAGGCTAATGCTGAAACTGACCCACCAACAAGAAGAATTAAAAGAGAAGATTATACGAAACTGTCATTAGACAAACATTGCCAGCATTGAAAATTAGTGGCCAAAAAAGATCTGGCACCTATAAGGAAGAAGTGAATAAGGTACTTACACAGATTAAAATATCATTTATCAAACAAACCAATCAGCTTGCCTACAGTACAGCAGTAGTGGTTACAGAAGAACTGGATATCAAAATTAGAAAATCAAAAATTAAAAAATCAAAATCTTATTCAAACCCAAAGCAGAAGATCAAACAGAAGGCCAAGATAAAGAAATGTTATTTCTTTATCTTGGAACAATCTAGAACTGAACACACTTAAAACCGTAGAAATGATAGTAGATTTTAGGAGGAGCCCTCCTATTCTATCACCACTTACAATACAGATAGTCCTCAACTTACGACCACAATTGAGCCCAAAATTTATGTCTTTAAGTGAGAAATTTGTTAAGTGAATCTGCCCCATTTTATGACTTTTTTCGCCACATTTATTAAGTGAAGCACTGCAGTTCTTAAATTAGTAACATGGTTGTTAAATGAACCTGGTTTTCCCCTGGTCTCTGACTTGGATTGTCAGAAGATCACAAAAGGGAATCATGTAACTCTGAGACACTGCAACCATCATAAGTGTGAGTCAGTTGTCAAGCATCTGAATGTAAATCACCTGACCATAGGGATGCTGCAACAATCATAAGTCTGAAAAATGGCCAGAGACCTTTCAAATTTTTGGGTTCTATACAGAACAAATAATGTCCAAGGAGCTGCTGATACAGTTTACAGAGGAATTACTGAGTCTGCCATTCTGTTTAGTTTGATACATCAACTAAACAGGACAGGTACAGACTTCAAGGGATAGTTAGGACTGCAGAAAAAACAACTGCAACCAGTCTGCCTTCCATTGAGGACCTGTATACTGCACAAGCTAGAAAGAGCTGAGAAAATATCTACAGATCGATGTAGTATGGCTGTATTACTATTATCCTTCTCATCTTTCCTATTACCTATTCCTATTGGTATCTTATGATTATCACTTTGTTGGTTGTGTGTTATGATTTATGATTGTATCTTATGATTTATGACTTATCACTTTGTTGCTTGTATATATATACCGAGAGCTTATGCACTGAAGACAAATTCCTTGTGTGTCCAATCACATTTGTCCAATAAAGAATACTTTTAAAGATCAAATAATAAAAAAACCTCACAAAAGAGCAAAACTTGAAGAATGTAATTGCATCATAACAAGCCTAATTAAAAAAAATATTGGCTTAGCCCCAAGACAATTAAAGAAGCTTTGGAAACCACAATGAAACAAATAACAGCAAAAGGTAGAAAAACTGAACATCTATAAAACTTATTACGTGCCAGTAATGAAAAATTAGCAGGAACATAATTCAAAAAGTAGCCAAAAAGGAGGTTAAAATATTGTGGAATTTTCAAATACAAACTTATAAAATCTTTGCCTATAAAACAGCAGATTTAACTGTCCCTGAAAAGAAGAAAATATGGATAATTGTTGTGGCAATACCAGGAAATAGAAGACAAAGAATTGGAGAAGACCACAGTGTCAAAATCTGAAAATCAAAACTGGAAGATTTTGGCATAAATTGGCTATGGTGGTTATCACTGGTTATTGATACAATGGGTGCCAAATCAAAATACTTTGGATGGAACTTAGAAGACCTGCACAGTATGCTGATATAGTACAATATTCTAAACTCTTGGCAAGAACTCGCAGTTGTGATTTCACATTTTTTCTGATATAACAACAATTACTATGACTATTATTATCAACACTGAGATTCAGTCTACAGTATGTTGCTTTGCAGAATAGTCCCTAGACCAGGGGTGTCAAACTGGAGGCCTCCGAACTGGATACGTCACATGTGGGTCATGCCCACCCCAGCTCCGCGAATGGGAAAATCATCGCAAAACGTCACATGACAGCAATGTGACATGGCAAGTTTGACACCTCTGCCCTAGATTAAAGGCATCAGATTGCAAACTATTAGGGTATATCTGGGGTTTGGTTGCATTTATGACCAAAATGTTCAGAGATTCTCTTTAACAGAGAATGCTACACAAGGCATAATTAACAGTAATATAGTTTATGCTTTATCTTATCAAAAAGCATTATCAGAAAATTCAAATTGGTCAAAATTATGATGAGCTGGGAAGGTCTGTAATTATAGGTGGTCATCAGTTATGATCACTTTTTCAGCAACCCTTGAAATTTGTGATGGAGCTGAATGAGGAAGACCTAGCACCAGTCCTTGAAGTTAGGGCTGCTGCAACAGTTGCATGGTCACGTAATCACAATTTCTGAGGTTCCGTTAGCTGTGGAGGCCAAACATAGGCCGTGGGGGAACTGCATGCAGGCCCCCCACGGCATGTTTTGGCTGGCACTGTGGGCCAGACCATTGATATTTCCAGGTTTAAGCACCCCGTGGGCCGTATCCAGCCTGCGGGCCTCGAGTTTGACAGCCCTGATCTACAGTATTCATTTATATATATTACATGAATGCAATATATATAAATGATAGTAATCTGATTTTGTGGAGCTAATGAAAATATGTATGAAAATGAAGAGACAGGTTTAATTATGAAAGATCTAAAATCCATATCACTAAATAAAACATTACAAATCAATGAATTGTGGTAACTGCATATATGCTCTGTAAAAAATAATAATGCAAGAATCAGATGAATTTGGGAAAACTGCTATTATCCCTGTCCAACGTGGCATATCCCATCAACATGCTTCTGGCCTATCTCTGCAACACATTCCATCTGTCACGTCACATATCCCAGAGTGACATAACCCAGTAGCCTATATTCTCCATATATTCCTTACACCTTCTCTTTTCTGAACTTCTAATCCTCTTTTCCACAACCACTATTTCAACCTAAATCAAATATAGTTCTATTTCTTTTAAAACTGCATTGGTCCCTGATCTTAATTTCAACTATTTAAGTTACAACAGTGGTATAGAAAAGAAATATATGGGGTTATGTTCTTTCTACATCTTAAACATTACTGTCTATACAATAAAAAGATTCCTAATTAAATCAACATAAACTTTGTTCAATATGACTATAAGTAGTGATTACGATTGATCCATAATGGTTCTGCATAATAAATGGCATTTAAAAACCTTACTCTCTTTTCTATGATGTTTCTATAGTACTACGGTAATTTAGAAATTAACCTACATTGTCCTTTAAGGACTAAAAACTTCTGCCAAGTTGTTCAGAATTGGACTAAATATTTTTTATAATGATGAAAGAAGCAATCTCCATGACTACAGGTAGAACTTGTCTTACAACCATTTGTTTAATGACAATTTGAAGTTACAATGCCTTGGAAAAAGTGACTTATGAGTCATTTTGAAGTTAAAGCCATCATACTACCCCTACAATCATATAATCACAATTTGAGCACTTCACAACTGGCTCGCATTTCTTAGTTACACAACATCTTGTGATCACATGATCATAATTTGCAATCTTCCCAGCTGGCTCCTAACAAGCCAAAGTCAGTTGAGGTAGACAAATTAGCATGCTTCAGTTAACTACCATGTGATTCATTTAATGACTTTGGTGATTTACTTAATGACCACTGTAAAATGGTCATAAAATCAGATCCAATCATGTGATGATTCTCTTAATGACAGCATCACTTGGTGATCAAAATTCCAGTCCCAATTGTAGTCGTAAAATGAGGACTACCTGTCATTTATTTTAATTAAAAATACGGTCAAAATTAACTATACTTGTTTTTAATACAGATTATTCTATTGAAAAAAAAAACAAGCAAAACCACAATACCCAATATATTTTACATCTATCTAGGATCAGATTAGCTTTCATAATGGTACATTTTTTAAACTAAATTCTTATGTCCTGAAATAAAACAGAACCTATACAGCAACTAGCATTATTGATCCTAGCTTGCTGACCAAATTCACTAGACTCCAGCACGGTTGTCTTTGCCCATACCTGGCTTATACCAAGGTATCAAAACAAAAATTCAAAGCCTCCTATAAAAGCACAATTGACTGGAGAAACCTATCCTTCTGAATTTTCTATCCTTAGAATTTTCTCAGTCTTTTAACAAACAATAGCAAATGTACCTGTTCGATAAAGTTGTGGAGCAGACACAGGTTTCTACCTGATGCTTTTAACATAAACAATAAATAATGTTCTTCTGTAGCAGATCTTTATTGTTCAGTTAAACTTGTTTTCAAAAGAAAACTTACAAAGATAAAGACCAAACAATTTTTTTTTAATTCTTGGTATTCTAATTTTATTCGGCCAATTTATTTAATTCGTCTTAATTAGCATTTTAACTTTTGTTGATCTGTTTTTAGAAGGCTGTACACCGCCCCGAGTCCTTCGGGAGATGGGGTGGTATAGAAATATTGCTATAAATAAAAAAAAATAAATAAATGTTGCCCATCATACAGCTATAAAACCAAACAAAACCCCTGGTCCCAGTGATTGACCCATATTGGCTCCTGCAGCTATAAAACACTAAAAAAAATTTAATAAAAGAAAAGCAGAGGGAAGCAAAACCTAGAGAAATACTGAAGAAAAAGCTCAGCAATGACCAAGAAAAAGTCAATAGACACTACTCCCAATGCAGCCAATGGAGTACATGGCATTACTCATGGTAAAGTATGCGCAATACAGGATAAGGTCCCTATCAACCCCCCCCCCCAAAAAGCAGCATTAGAAATGTTCTAAAATAATGCTCTGCACAGGCACAAATCTTTGGATGCAATCTAAACCACAAAAATATTCTGATTAAGCATTTAAGAAAATTTTAAAGACCAATTTCCTTCAAATTTGTAACTATGCAGCGTAATAGTGAGATGGGAAGTTCAGAAATGTGAAAATAAATGCCATTTATGCATTTCACAATCAATTTAACTATAACTGCCTGAGCAATTGATTTAAGGTTTAATCATTACCTTGGCAGACTGTGGCGTAGAGAAGTTAAGCCAGGCAGGAACAAAGTCATGCTGCGCCATTTAGGTCCAGTGTCTCTCTTCAATGAAGTGAGGCATCAAACCTCATGGCCAGGAGCTAAGACAAGAGAACC
Source organism: Cerberus rynchops (assembly GCA_032468195.1). Classification (NCBI taxonomy): domain Eukaryota; kingdom Metazoa; phylum Chordata; class Lepidosauria; order Squamata; family Homalopsidae; genus Cerberus; species Cerberus rynchops. Next base: position 610,991 of record JANHFJ010002446.1, read on the forward strand.
ACCACACACACTGTCAGCCCTACTAAAAGCAATGGAAAAGAGTAGATTCTTCTGAGCATGCTTCCAAGAGTCTGGAAAACATCTTACCATCTTTCTAAGAACTAATGGAAATCTATCTAATTTGACTAAGCATCAGGTTGTGTCAATGTAGCTATATTACTCCTGTTTAACTCCCTTAAGCTACTTCAGTCAAAATCATCAGAGGCCAGGTTCTACCATTATCACTACTGGAGCTAAAAAAACTGAGAAAGAATTATTGTACATTTCCTCTCCAAAATAATATTTGACTAGCAGGATTTTCTCTTCAAATTATTTTGATGTCTACTTATCTAGAAATAGTTCACTAATTTACTTATAATGGACAAATTAAAAATCTTTCTTCATATGATGTATTAAACATAGTGTATTATTTTTAACTATAAATAGAGTCCTACAGTGACTTACCCAGTTTGGCCTTTGCAGTCGACTCTCACTTTAATACTTTGATTTCCAGGTTCCTTCCTTCGCCACGGTGCACCTATGCCAGCTGTGTGACAATGGTGAGTCCCAAAGGAAGCACGAGAAGCCGCACTTCGTGCTGACTGCACCCTTAACCCTCTAGCTGCTCATCTTAAATACTCTCTGAACTCATATGAGAAAAAAAACACAACCTAAAATGCACTGTGCATTTTTGGAAAGCTACAACTACATTCACCTCATTAAACTGTTCCCTGTTGTCACAATGCTGTGTAACTCAGCTATTACATTACAAAAGTAGTTGTCAAATTTGTACAGCATTCAGAAATGCACAGTAATTAATGGTGAATTTCACAAATTCACTTTGTTCATCTTCTGCAACAAATGAATTTGAAACAAGGGACAGGGGAAAGGATGCTGAGAAGTCTTGCAAATTCTGGCTGGTATAGTAAACCTTTGTTCTTATTACGTGCTAAAATGCAGAATTCATTTTTAATGATTGCTAAAAATTAGCTTTCTTAAAAACAGTATTTTGAAAGGCTTTTCACATAATGTCACTTAAGTTTCCTTGATAAGGAACTAAAAGCAAGACACAAGATTCAATTATTACTGTCTTCCTACTGTTCCTAGTTAAGCATTCAATGAAAGCGAAAAGTAAAGGGCTAATCTAGCAAGCTATCTTTCTACTGTATTTGAATTGCTGCTTTTAAAAACAGAGACAAAAATGGCTGTATTTTAATGAAGGGTTCACACTTGGGCAATGGTCTTCTTCCATCAAAATGAGTAGAATTCACGAGGTACTCTGTAAAGACGGAAAAAATAATACCACCTATCAGTAATCATAAAAGTGGCCAAAAGGATTATAAAAGACACATTACTTTGGACCCCTATTTCTAATAAAACAATATAAACTAACAAGTGTAATATTTATGGTCAGTGCCAGCGTGCCATTCTCATTTTGGTAAATTAATGGAGTGTCCTTACATAGTTATTGAGGAATGATACCTGAAATTTATCATCATAGATTTTCAGTTATGCATACATCATAATTTACAATATAATAAATGCGGTTCAAACTACATACCTTTTTCAAACAGAAAGAACTTGCCTATAGAGGATGAAACTGGGAGTAGTCAAACAGCACTTGATTCCAAATTAACACATTACTGGAATGGAGCCTTTCTTACTGAATTTTAATGAAGTGTTTGTCAGACTATGTTTACATTTCTTAGGAGCAAACATTAGCCATTCCTCATCAAATAAACGTATTATATTACTTTCCTGCTTTTATTTTATTACACTTAGATACAGTACATGTCTGTGGAGAGTCTCATTTAGATCATAGTTGTCCCAAAGATGCTTTTTCAAGAGCCAACTGGACTTTTTGGTTTTTCTTTGAAGAAGTTTCAATTCTCATCCAAGAAGATTCTTCAGTTCTGACTGGTGAGGAATGGAAGGATTTATATTCGAGTATTATAAATCATTCCATTCTCCACCATTCAGTTTGAGCCGAAGAAGCTTCTTGGATGAGATGTATGAGCAACGTATTCTTAACTACAGTACTATGAATCAAAAGCTTCATTTTTAATTTAATATAATGTACTATCATCTGAAAGTAATGTAAACCTTCCAAAGCAGCTTCATATATTACAATAAATTAGTATTCATAAGAATACATCTAAAATTTTAGCTGCACACTTTAGTTTTTGTACTGAGTAGTTCTATTTTGTCAAATCTCAACAATCAGCTTGTGACACATAAATTATGACTGATTAAACTACAATTTTAGTTATCTAAAACGGGTACACAAAGGTAAAGGTAATCCATTAGAAAATCTCTTGAGTTGCACTATAGAAGCAAACATTTCTGGTTTAACAATAGTTTATAAAATGATTCCCATAAAAATGTATTGCTTTTAAATTATACCAATGAAATCAATATAGATTAAAGCTATTAAAATCAAGTTCCGTGTGAAAAATCAATGAACTCTATTCAACTCTAGTATTCCAAACGAAATCCTAAACTCAGAATTTCAAATATTTTACACAAAATTCTACTCTCTTTATCGTGATGTGTACATCATACAAATATACAAAGTGAAACCTGCAAACCCATATCAAGTTGTAAAATGCTTTTCTTTCTGAAATTTTAAATACTACGGTATAGCACTTTTGTAATAGTAATTTATTAGATGAATTCAAAGAGAATGTGTTAGAACAAGTTATCTACTCTGTTTGGAACTGTAGGTTTAATTTACAGGAACAAAAGTTCTGATTCAAGTACATAAAGCTTTTAATATATGCAAGAGCCATTTCAAGAATGGAATCTACAGTACTGTCAATAAAAGTTTACTCCTCTTTGGTGATTGTACTGAAATCAGTAAACAATGGTACATCATAGAAACTTTAATCTGGACTCCTGTGTTGGAGTAAAGTAGGACTAAGGCTGTCCCTTCAGGTTTTACCCTGCTAAAAACTTCAGGGGGGGCTGGTCATCTCAGTTTCTTAAGTCAAAAAGCCAGCATTATCCAGAGATGTTTCTATGGTCAGGAGATTGACAAGACATCACATCATTGCACAGAGCATACAGCGAAACATTCTTGGTAGGTACGGTAAATTTAAATCTATTATCGATCTAGATGATAGAAAGTGTTTTAACTAAAATAAAGCCACTCAAGCCACTCTTAGTTTATAATACTAATATAATTCTTCAGACAATTCATGACCCAATTAAGGTAAGATTCTTGAAAAGATACATAACTATCCAATACATACAAAATAGTATTTATTTAAATGTAATGTTATATCTACAAGCACCTAACATCTATATGTTAATGTGGTCTTCAACTGACCTTGTACTGGACCCTTATTAATTCTATTCCCATACTTCTGAATATATTATACATTCTAAAACAGTTCATAGTTATTACAATCTTATCATTCCATAAATCAACTGTTAAATTAAACAGTATCAGTTATTTTGAAATATCAACAGCAGTTGATCAATGTCTTGACATTAAAATGTTATCTACACATACCGCCACTTTTCTCAGTACTTATATTCCAATTCCTTAGATAAGAAATTATAATATATTCTTATTACTTGGTTAAAATGTACAGTGAACACTAGATCTTCCAACAAAAGAACTATCTTAAGATTTGTGAAGATTCCCCCATATTATTTTTCAACATATTTATAAAATGAAACCAAAGTTGGTATGCTATTGTGTACTGTGTCTCTTTTGCAGCTGAGAAGAGGGAAGTCTGTATTTTTCAAGCAGTTGTACATGTCTAATGTACAACAAGCATCAAATACGCTGATTCCAGGATGGCCATGAGGGAAATTTCCAGAAGGCAAAATAATTCCATTAATTAACTCAAGAAAATTAAAATATTCTATGAAGTCTGAAATTTCCTTAAAGAAAATCAAGGCAAAGAATTTTTCTCATTAAAACTTTGAAATAGTGCATTAAATTGATGAACAATACCTTTTAGGTACATGTAGAATAATACCCAGAGTAGAAATTATCCATGCCTTTAGTTGGCTCTCAAAATATATTTCACTTTTACTACTGTAGCAGTATATCTATATTTGGTTTCACTACCTAATATATATCTAAGTACTGTCACATCAAAATAAGTTATTGGCTCCAGGTGCTATTTAAACCATCCAGTGAAAATGCTTTTGACAATTAGTATTTCACAAATAGCCTACAAATCTGGAATATCTTCACAACTATTTTTCTCAATTGCCTTTGCTATCCTGTAAGATCTGTCAGAATGGCATATTCTGGGTCGCTTCTGCTGAACAATGCATCTTAATAAACACCAAAGCTATATGCCTTCTCTTTTACAGCTCTGGCCCTCTGGAATATTTGCCAAGAGATCCATTTCCCCACATTTCTACTCTATTTTAGGAAGGCAAAGGAAACCTGAATTTTCAAACAGGTGATGGGCTGAAGTGTTTTATGTACTTCACATAGCATAATTTGATTTTTATACATTCTGATTACTTCCACTGAATTTTTAATGTAAGCAATCTTGAACCAATAAGTCTAAAATATAACCAGTTCAGATTTAAACCAATTATTATATTTGGGAAAATAATTAAAAACTCAACTAAATTATGTCTAACAATTATGTTAAAAATTATAATTGTTAAAAAGGAGCTAGATGTTCATGCAGCATCCAGCACATGGACATCAATGATACCATTTGACATTTATAGGTCACATTTCTGTCCCTTTAAAATAAAAATTTAACATTTGAACTCCATTATGAGACTCCAAATGTAAATGTATCTAACTCTGACTAATTACAAAAATATACAGCTTACTTAATTTATAATTTGTGAAGAGGAAAGCAGGCTATTACATAATGAGAAATAATATGAAGCATATGCCTCCCAAAAATAGGAAGCATTAATTTAATCAAATTGAACAGAAGCGTTACTGTTGTATTACATGCTCAATAGGTGTCACAGGGAATTTAAAGCACAATTTTCTTTAGCTTTCTTTTTGGAAGCTGATATCAATATTTTACAACTATGTATAGTAAACAGGAAAAGGAGCAGTTCATGTTCATATGTAGCCAAATTATAAAAAATGCTTAACTGGGTAAATAAACTACTACCTTTTCCTTAAAGAGATACATACACTGGAGAAACATACATTACTTAATTTACTTCAGAAGTTTAATGCTCTACTTTAAAAGAAAAACTGAAAGTAAAGGGACATAGTTTTGTTCTCAAGACTATATAGTACAAGTATTGGGAACTTTAATAATAATAGATAACAGCAATTACATAAACAAGAATATCTTTAGTTATCTATTAACTTGTTTTCTATGGCTAAATATGTTTACTATTATTCTTCAATTATAAATTGTCATTAATTCATCAACCAAAGTGTTGGAAAGCTACATAATCTCTATGGCTTAATGAATAGAAATGACACAATTCATAAAGATTTTTAGAATTTGTTTTAGTATACAAAAAGTGGATTATTTGCATATCGTAAGTTTATATGATAAAACATGATTGCTTGGGAACGTTCTTTCTGCTCCAGTATTGGGTGATACTGTATCAGACCATAGTCTGTTTATTTAGATTGGTCCCACAGATATTCATATAATATACAAAGCGCTTCTGGACAAGATTGTTAACTGAGCAGTTCAAATATATTGGGAATACAGCTCCACCCACAAACAAGTTATTTCATAACGTAGGGGTATTATTAAAAGTGAAGCCTCTAATTGAAACAAGGCTTGATTTGCTACATCCAAACTATGAAAAGTATTTACTATCTTAAACCAGACCAAATATGTAATACATATTTAGGGATACAATTAGTGAGGGTAACTCACTAAGTTATTTACAGAGATTATCTAACTGTCCAAATATACAACTTGATCAGGCTTTCATTTTTCTATGTTTCTTAACAGGATCATAAAATATTTTAATTAATATCCCTTATTAGTAAGGAAAGTGAAGTTTTAAGTTAGTGACCAATTCAATCTGAAAAAACTCTCTAAGAAAGTCAATCTCTACTTATAAAATAATATAACCCCATATATTTATTGTGTGTTATATCTAGTATTAAAATAATAGCAATAACTTTCTTCTCAAGCATGTATAAATGTAACACTCCCTGGATTTAAATCACATGTATGACAGCAACGTGAATTAATTCTTCTTCAACACTGAACCATCAGCATATTCTGTATTAAAAATGTTGACTATAGCTTGCATTCATAGTAGCCCAAAACAATTCTGGTTATCTAACAGCAGTTTACATGAAGGAAACAGGTTCAGAATCTCAATTCTAGTCTGAAATGAGTAATATTTAGTCCAATGGTTCAAACTCCATTCCAGTTTGTAGTCCCTTTAAAGTTTATTAATAATTTTTTTTCAAAAAGAAATTCTATAAATAGTTAACAAAATGTTTGAAACCTTACTCAATAATCAGTATTCCAAAAATATTGTTTGGAAATGGAATTGACTTCTAACTTGGCATGTTGTGTGAACTCATCTGTGATCATTTATTAAGTAAAAAAACCCCTGTAAATCTAACTCCTATGCAAAATTTATTTCACATTTCCCCAAATACAGTATGCTGCTTCCAAGATAACAAAGGTATTTGTAAACCAAAGACTTCAGGATTACCTAACCCAAAATCTTATTTAAACTTTAGCAATAGTGGCCGGAGTAGCACAATATACTGGTTAAAATGTGAGTGGCTACTCTCTGGTTCTAAGTGTGTCCTGTGAATCTGGCCAATGTAGTTAGCTTCTGGTTTAGTGCTGTGCATAACAGTCATTCAGAAAGCCATTAGTTTAGCACAACTCAAATTCTTCTTTCTTACCACAAAAATAAATTCACCTATCTTAAAAGACAAAAACTATTTTGTATTTTTGCAGAAAAGGCAAAATATCAGGAGCTCAAAGGCAGACGTGAAAAGCCATGCCTCTGGTATGATTACTTCCTTAATAAGTGGGGGCGGGGAGG
>JANHFJ010002446.1:619077-633551 GCA_032468195.1 Cerberus rynchops
TCACGTCAACGGCCTCATGGGGGTGGTTTGGGGGGGAAAGAAACACGCCCACCTGGCCCTGCCCGTGCCAAGGTTGGAGCGCACGCGCGCTCACTTGCTAAGCCATACAAAATAGCCCTACGCGCACCGCCTATCAAAGACTCTTCGGAACGCTCGCTAGAGTTCGCCCGTTCTCTTCTACGCATGCGTGAGCGTGTATCATTCGGTTGGCGTTAAGTTATGCTCAGCTCGGTGTGCGACTATCTCTTTCGCGCTTTTGTTCTCGGCCCCTCTCCAGTTGGCACAACCGTGGTGTTATTGCTCGGTGGTGTGTCTACGCTCGCAGCATGGTTATATCCGTGGATAACTCGGTTCATTGTCCATTGGCTCGCGTGACACCCTGAACCATAATAAACTAAGCGCATACCGGAAGGATTTGCACAGGTCGATTTAGTTTGGAACTAAATGAGCCATGGAAAACAGTATAATAAAGTTTTATTTTCTGCAATACTCTTATGTACTTTCGATAAATCAAACGGAGATTAATTTTGCTCATTCAAAATTAACGAAATGTCTATTACTTAAGAAAAGCCTGGTAAAAAATTTAATCCGTCTGTAGGTATTGTAGCTAGAATGTTAAATAGAAGTGGCAAATTCCAGCATAGCACTCTTAATCATACTTTTCTAGCTGTGTTTGTCTCCGTTTGTCTTCCATCTTTATTGCTTTTGTGTTTTTTGCATTGTTTCCTTGTTTTTAAATTTTTTAACATTTTGTAAACCTTCCAGAATCACTGCGAATCAAGCCTCAAAAACATTTAATTATTACCATAAAACTTGGTGGTAATGGGTGTTTTCATGTAGAAAGTTAAAACAAACTAATCAATTAGTGGTCTGGTCATACAATAATTTATTAAATTTATGTGCTGCCAATGTTCCCTATAAAGTTGCATTGGGAGTGTTTGGTTTTAATTTAGATGTTGTGGCTTGTATTGTTTAAAAATATCCTCATTTACTCATTACATCCTAATGAGAAATGTTAGACCAAGGTGCCCTTGTAAATGGCCTTTTACATTCCTGTGAATGAGTCAGACCTAGATAAGATGTAGATCTGCCCTTTTAAAAAAGCTACTAAAAGGTATAATCTCAAATAGTTAGAAAAGCATGCCAAAGGCAAGAAATCTGGATTATCTGTTCTTCTAAATACAACTTCTGTTTCTGAACTATTGTCATTAGAAAACTGGATCATTTTTATTAAAAATAATGTAAAAGGAAGAGATATATCAGACATTCTACTCAGTCCAGGAATCTATTACTAATTACTAATTACTTCAAAGTATGAACAAATCCATAAAAAAACGGATAGCTAGCTTTTTATTTTTTACAAGACAGCACTGTTGACAAACTATCTTTACAGGACATACTGAACCACAATCATGTATTAATCATATGTAAGGTTAGCAAATGTTAGCCCAGCTTGTGAAAATTCAGTCTGTATATGATTCAAAGGATTATGCAGTAGAAAATGTGAGGAAATCACAGTTAAGTCTACTATAGATTAATCCATCAAATAACTAAATAATGTATTGTGCACTAACAACCAATATGATTAGTTTATGATCCAAGCTTGAATTGGATTAACCTGGTAAACTATCACCTAAGTAACAATTAATAGCTATAGTATGTGTATACATCCTTTCTCTGCCATGCAAAAATATTTGTTTCACTTTTTTCTGCAAATTTTTCTTTGATGCAAATTAAAGTATGACAAATAAAATTATTATTCCTCCAACAAAAGAAAAATGTATAGTAAAAAGCAATATTTATGGATAATTAAAAGGAATATAATTTGAGATGTAATGTGAAATATGCTGTTTTTGTTGATTTATACAGATTAAATACCTTTACTATTTAAATTAATTATTAGAGTGACAAACAGTAAATGTTATAAAGGATCTTTCACACTTTTGCATTCAGTGCAGATCTGGGTAAGACTGGAATGAGTGTTTTGTCAGTGTGAAATCTGTCTCAGGACAGAAGAAAAGTTGTTAAATCTTGTACCTATAAATATAAGTCAAAATTGTGCATAAGATGTTGGACTAACACTGCATGGGGGGGACTCATGTTCAGATATTGTTAGCTATGAAAGCTTAATAAGATGACTTTAGCTCTCATCTCAAGTTTTTATGTGGGAGAAAACTTTTAGGAGAGAATGTTCTGTAAGCAATTTTTTGCTCCTGGTTTTTGCATGGTCTTGTGTGGAAAGACAGGATATAATTATAACACTTAAAATATGAACTTGATGTGTTATAATTCAAGTTATCTTACAGTTATAAAGAATATACAGTGTAACCCATACATGGATTTTATGCACCATATGGATGCAATCAGTGTAAAAGGTTCTGTACAAAGACATCCAAATAATAAGAAAGAGTCTTGATAGATTGTCATTCTGGATTAAGTTACCTATAAAGCGAAAATGGACCGTGTTTTTCCCGTTGCATTTTAGTATGTTATTGTTATGTAGTCCCAGTGCCGCTCATTTATAAACAAACCATGGTTGTGATTCCTGAGGTTGCATTCATCCAATTCATGCAGTAAACCATGATTTTAGAAATCAGGCATCGGGTTTTCTGCTTTCACTGCCCCACTACAATCAACCAAGTGCCGCATAACTTTTAGAATTAAAATCCTCCCTCACGCAAACAAAGCAAAAGCAGTACTGAACAGTTCAAAAAGAGAAGAACGGGTACCGCTCACGTTTCTTGTATAATGGAGGAACTGAAGGGAAGCCTCTGTTTCAGGCTGAGAGCCTATTGGTCTGACACGCGTACCCGGCGGACTTAAGCGCGAGCAAAGGAAGTGCCGCGCCTTTCAAGCGGATAAATGGCTTGGGTATTTGGTGGGGTCGGTTTGCTTGTTACTAGGGTCGTACTTAGACCGAAAAAAAAATAAGTTTCTCCTATTTGATACAATATTATAGGAATCTCGTGGATTTTTATGCTTCTGGGAAGCCTGCTCTACGAGTCTTGGAAAGCCATTTAGGAACGAGTTGTTTTTTTCTTTTCTGCCAAAATTAAATATCTGGTGACCGGCTTTGGATTCTCCTCTGAATATTCGCTTGCTTCTCTGTTTAGTTCCTTCAGTTATTCCTGCTCGGATATTGTGAGTATCTCCAGTCATTAAATGGGGAGGTTGGAGGGGGGGGGACACGTGGCGACGTGGGCTTGAGTTAGCGGAGTGGAAATAATAGGATACCTGATAACGAAGTCTCCGAATTTACTTTCGGTGTAATAACTGGAGGGAAAGAAAGAAGATTAGATTAGATTTGATTCGAATTCTTTATTGGCCAAGTGTGATTGGACATGCAAGGAATTTGTCTTTGGTGCAAATGCTCTCAGTGTACATAAAAAGAAAAGGTACATTGGTCAAAATCATAAAATAGATTAGAACACTTAATGAGAGTCATAGGGTACAAGTAAGCAATCAAATCATAGTAGGAAACAATAAATGTAAATCGCAAGGATACAAACAACAAAGTTATAGTCATAAATGGGAGGAGATAGGTGATAGGAACCATGAAGGGTTTATCTTGTTTCAAAATGGATTTTTCAAATTGAAATTAAATAAATCGAGAGGTAGTTTGGTTTAGTGATTAAGGGTTGACTTAGAATACAGGGGACACTGAGTTCTAGTCCTGCCTTAGGCTCGAAAGCTGGCTGTGTGATTTTGGGCCAGTCGCACTTCCTCAGTCCAAGCCACATTAAGGGGGGGGGGGGAGAAATAGGAAGGAGTATTATGTATGTGTGCTGACTTGAGTTGCTTATGAAGTACAGGTAGTCCTTAGCTTATGACCACAATGGAGCACAATGTTTTCTGTTAAGTAAGTCATTTGTTAAGTGAGCTTGGCCCCATTTTATGACCGTTCACGCTACAGTTGTTAAATGAATTATTTGGTTGATAAGTTAGTTACCTGCTTGTTAAGTGAACCTGGCGTCCCCATTGGCTTTGCTTGTCAGGAGGTCGTAAAAGTTGATCGTCACATGACCTTTGGACAGCAACGGTCGTAAGTATGAACCAGTTGCTGAGCATCTGAGTTTTGATCACATGATTATGGGGATGAAAGGTTGTAATTGTGAAAAATAGTCATAAGTCACTTTTTTCAGTGCTGTTGTAACTTTGAACGGTCACTAAACAAACTGTTGTAGGTCAAGGACTACCTGTACTAAAGGCAGGATAATTTTTAAAAAAAATCTGTATGTATGCTTGTATAAATGTACACATACTTATTACATCCTGATTGATCTCAAATGCTAAGTATGATTCGACCTGCATGGATAACTGGTAATTTGAAGAAATAGACAATGACATTATTACTTGTAGATTGTTGCTGAGAAAACTACATGGACTGTCAATGAAATCATCAAGAGTTCAACTTGATTACTACATTTTATCTTACAGAAATGTGGCATTCATCCTGATTTGAGTAAACTATTTTGGTTCCACCGCTAGTTAGTACATTGTAATAACACTGAGGCTTTAATAGCGATAAATATAAACCTTGTTTTAAATAGAGATTTTCCATATGTTCTAAAATGTGGTTGAGGGTTCAGCAATTTTTAACCATTTGGATGGGGGGGGCACATTTGGAATTTTGAGAGAATGTTCTGATAGTAAATTTGACCAACTAATAAAGTGGCTTCTCTCTAGCATCCCTATATGTTGTTTACTGTATTTTTCTGAATGGACATTGTAAAACTACAGTATTTCCCCAGAACATTGGGCTGGAATTTTTCTTTTTCTCCAGAGTATGTGAGACTGAAATTATTCTTAGCAATAGAGATTATGCTTGAGGCCAGAAGCATGCTAACTTGCTTATTTTATTAAATATAGAAAGGGCAAAAATTTCAATGTTTATATCCGTGATGACGAACCTATGGCACAGGTGCCACAGGTGGCACACAGAGCCATCTTTCTGGGCACACAAGCTGTCGGCCAATTAACTCCAGCTGAGCATGCACATGCGATTGCACATGCACGCATGCACGATTGCAGAGACCCAGCTAGTCTTCGGGCATCCGCTGTGCATCCATGCGATTGCAGCAGGAAATCCAGCTGGACTTTGGAGCTTTCCTGCACATACACAAGAGATTACTCATGTGTGCATGAGTGCCTGCGTGCAGCATGCACACACTGCATGTGCAAAATCTGCATGCACGCACAGATGGTGCTGTTGCACAGGCAGTGCACATGGAGGAGCCGCACAGAAATGCAAATGGCACATGCAAAGCACATACTTTTCGGCCCTCAGTAAGTAAAAGGTTCGCCACCACTGGTCTATACAAACAGTGTGTTGTCTGGATTTAGTTATTTTGTGTAATAGCCATAATAGTATTCATAACTATAGTTATCATATAGTGACGATGTCCCATCATAACAATAATAAACATAGTGACAATAGTGCTTACTTATCTATTTACTAAACCATTTTTATAAAATTAGTCATTCTCTTGTATTTTTTAAAATCTAGCTTCTGTTTCTGCTTGTTAACCATTGATAGAACAAACCCCATATTCAGAAATATTCATTGTCTTCTTGTCTTTAATTTTAAGTGTTAATCTGTCCATTTCTGCACATTGTAGTATTTTTTTTTATTACATTATCTTCTATAGGGATCTCAATGCTCTTCCAGTGTTGTGCAAATACAATTATAGACGCTGTCAACTCATGTGGTATTAAATACATATTCCCTTTGTATATTTTTCTGGAATAATAGTAGGAATGTTTCCAGTGTTCCTTTATTATTTTTCTATCCAGGTGTATATTTTTCTCCAATATTTTTTTGCCTTTGGGCACGTCCACCACATCTGGTAATATGAGCCCCGTGTCTGGTTACATTTCCAGCACTTTGCAGACATATTCTTGAATATCTTGGCTAGTCTTGCTGGTGGGAAGTGCCATCTGTAAAACATTTTATATAGATTTTCTTTATATGCAGTTGACATTGTTAATTTATAATTCCCCTTCCACAACTTTTGCCATCTATCTAATTCTATCGAGTAGCCAAAGTTTTTAGCCCACACTATCATTGTTTCCTTTACTTGTTCTTCTTCCAGTCTAATACTCAGTAGATAGTTGTAAATTTTTAAATTAATTTTTCAACTGTTCCTGTTAGGATCTGATCTAATTCTGTTAGTTCTTTATAAAAACCATATGCTTTAATATCTTTCTCGTATCTTGATTGTATTTGTACATGTGTCCACCATGATAAATCAATCCCTTGACTATTCAATTCCTGTTTATTTTTAACTTCGCCTTTCTCATTCAGAATGTCTTTATATCTTATTATTTTTTCTTATCATTATTTCTCATTATTTTTTCCATATTAACCATTTTTGGATGTATCAATGCCTCCATCGTGGAGAGCCAGACTGATATTTTCAAATAGTGAATAGTTAATTGATATACGTAGTTAATTTAAATGATCAAAATAAAAGTAGTGTAAAATCAAGTGGAATCTTGTTAACATCAAAAGAGGAGTCTGTGGATGCCATGTTGGGGACTTTTAAGGCTATTTTATGGCTGAATGTGTCCTGCAAAGATGCAGCAGTGCATTTGTGTAAAGTTAGACAACTAATAGTATAACCTTTGATTAGTTAATTATAGGTTAGAGCATGTACAGATGTGACTTAAATGCATATTTTAATTTCAAATACTGCTAGTATAATGAAGAATTTCTGTGCCATTAAATTAATTTAGGGAACTGTCGTTTCCAGTGGTGCTTAGTACTCAGTACTTAGCTGATCTTGAAAAAGGTAAGTGCTGTCAGATCTGATTGGTACTCAAGTAAGAGACTATCAGGAAATTCCTTGTTTGGCAACCAGACTAGAAAGATGAACAAATATTCTGGAAGGCCAAAAAAACCCACACAACTCACTCTATCTTGTGATTAGGAACTGAACTTAATTTTGAAGGCATGTTCATGTATTCTTACAGCTCAGATGATATTCCATAGCAGAATATACACTGAAACCTGCCATAAGCAAAGGGATACTGGGGATACATAGTACATAACACTGTATAATATAGTTATTGCTTATATGCTGTACAGTGTTGGATTGATATGTAGTATTAGACTGATAGTTAAAGCTATTTATATCATGACATCATTGTTGTCATGTCTTTCAGCAGCTTTAGCTGCTAGGCTCCCTGGAGTTGACTTTCCAATTATGACTGCTATATTTTCGATATATCTTTTCTAAATTATACATCAAGATTGTTTCAGTGTAGCATATTTTAGTGAAGTGGAAAATATCATCCAACATTCATGCATGGTAATGTTAACCATTTAACCTTTTCTCTGTCTTTTAAGGTCTGTGAAAATGTTCCGTTTTATACAACGTGGTTTCCAAATTCCTTCCAAGGTAAAATTCTCCCAGATAGTTGAATTGGAATTTATTTTAGATTTTTTTTAAAGAGAATCAACATGTTCAGTGTTTATTAATAATACTAAAATATATGGTATAGTGTTATGCAGTAATTTATGAATAGAAAGAAAAATATTTTTCCACTATAAATGTGGATGCCAGGAAATATTCTGACAATATTCACTTTGTGCATTTCAAGTTACAATCAAGACCTAGACATTACATGTTTCTGGAAAGATACTAGAAGTATGGAAAATATTTTGAATTTGAAAAAGACTGTTTTATTTGAGCAGCATCCAAACACTTCCTGTGAATGAAAACATTTGACTCTTTTATCATCCCTGATTTATTTTTTGCTGTCAGTCATTTTAAGCATTAGTAAATTGTATATGAATTCCTGATTCTTCGTGTCTTGAATGGAAATCTCTTGCAGATCCCAAATAAGAGTGGATTATAAGGACAAAGACTAAAGTTTTTATATGATTTTGGAATTAGATAAAAAAATAAGTTTGAGGCAAAATGTATACCATAGCAGTTGCAGGTTTAAAGTCATACATTTCAGTGACATGCATGTTTATATTTGCAATTGCAGATAATTCACCTACAAAGGTTTCTGCAGCCTAGGAATAACTTTTGCAGCTTTTCTCTTGAATATCGTCAGAGTTTCCTGTCAAAATCACAGCTCTCTAAAAAGCCATCTTTGTGTACAACTAAGATCCATGGATTCCATTCCTCCGCTTGCAGCTGGAACAGAAAAAGGCCTTCAGAAACTACATCTGATACGCAGGATAATCGACTATTTGACTTGGCATCACTCAAGGACTCACCAAAGCCTGCCACTTATGTAGCAGCTTCAGTATTATTTCCCTTTGTTTCAGTGCCATTGGTAATGGCTATCCAACAAGCCTCCTACCCTTAGTTGGCATTTGTTGAAATTGCATATGCTGCCTCTATATTGTCTTTCCTAGGAGGGATCAGGTGGGGATTTATTCTTCCAGAAGGAAGTCCTGCAAAACCTGACTGGCGTAATTTGGGTAACAGTATAGTTCCTCCTTTAATAGCCTGGATTACCTTGCTTTGTAAAGATCTCACTGCAGCTGGAATCATGGTTATCATAGGTTTAATGATAGCCCTGAATAATGACTTGGTCCTTCTTCCCGCTTACCCCAATTGGTTTAAAGCCTGGTTAGTAATTTTAACTCTAGTGAGTGCATTTGCTATGTTTGTCACAATTAATTTATGTGAATTTCTATCCTGAAAGATATCTAAGTTTTAAATTAGATGAAACAGACGATTCTAAGTAAACACACACAAATTCAGAGCCTTGTGGGAGAAATAAAACAGAATGGTAATAATATTCACAATGCATGAAATGAATTTGGAAAATTATTGGAACAGAAAATAATAAATGAAATATCTAATTCATTAAATTTACAACACTAGCCATATTATAGAAGCAAATTAGACAGGAGGGTAGATGCTAAACACTGATAGATGTGATTTTAGATTACTTGGTTTTAACTGTGTAGCTTTAGTGGAATTTAGTTTCTCTTAATTTTTTTACCAAAGTTGGTACAAATAAGAACCAATTCACAGCGTTGTTCTTGAAAATTAATTCTGGGTAGGTTAGTAGCAGGGTTATGTGAATCATGTAGAGCGATGCTTCACTTTAAACCTGGCAGCACATCCTCTTGAATGCTCAGTGTAGTGGTTTTAATGGTTTTCCCATTCTGTTTGAACATGTGTGTGCATGCATGCAATGAATACTTCTACTGGGATTGATGTTAAAGTTTTATTACTGACAAATTGTCATGAAAGCACTAAGATAGCTTTGAGGAGATTGGCTAACAAACAATAATTGTTTTAGTGATTTGAAAGAAGAATTCTGGGCCAAAGATCCTTGGGTAATACTTTCTAAATATTTAGACATAAAAGTATAGGTCTACTGCTACCAACAAACAATATATTATCTTGTACAGTAAGCAGTTTTTAGAAGTTGTAACTTCTTGTACTTAAGTGTTGGATTGCTATTTGCTGAATTAACAAAAAAAACCCAGTATAAACAATTCCTTTGTTTATAAAAAAATTATGAGAAAGATCTAAGAATACACTTGAGGTTTAAGAGAAACATTGATTTAACTGTGGCACACTGTTGATCAAAACCTTACGCTAGTCTGTCACTTCAATAAAGTATTCTTTCTCTTTCTCTCAAAATTTTCACTACAATTTGTTTTAAAATTTTTATTTCTTTAGTTGTCTAGTGCTGAGTTTCCATAATGGCATAAGGTACAGTGAAGACATTTGTTATATGTGGCTTGAAAATAACTAGAATTTCCATTGTGCTGCACTTCTAATACGGCAAATATCATTTAGGACTGAATAAGGATATCATGAAATTAAATTCTACTTTCTTACAATCAAGTAACAGGTTTTTGTAAAGAGAAGCATCATTTTGTTAAGAGAAAAATCAATGTTTGTTTTCAGCAGAAGGCTTCTGAAGTCTCAAGTTCTATTAAGAATCATGCCAAATAGAAGCAAGGGTTAAATATAAAGCCTTTTCAGGAATTTATTCTAAATTGTAGAGCAAAGTTCATGATGGGTAGGAGAGGAAGAATATGTTATTAAAATTGGTTAAAACCCACTGTTATCCTGCATGTATCCAAATTCACTGCTGTGTTGGGGCCAGAGTGAACATTGTTTTCTATCAGTCGGCATACATATTGATGTATATTTTGTGAACAGTGGGGACTCCTTGCTGGTCTAAATGGCAGACAGTGTTTCAGTTAGAATGTAACTATCTCTCAGGTATAGGCTATAGAACAGTGTTTCTCAGCCTTGGCGACTTTAACATGTTTGGACTTCAACTCCCAGAATTCTGGGAGATTCCTTCAGCTCCTGCCCTCTAAATTCAGAAAAGGTATTGCTCATTCAGAAGATAAAGGGAAATCTTTGGGGATTCAGAGCAAAGAATTTTGGTACCCAAGACAGAAAAATAAGTAGACTGTACCAGGAATTACCACAAGCTGAAGGAGTGCCAAGATCACAAGGGCAGAGGACTTTGCTTCTGGGTTCAACTTATCTCTGTAAGGGATAGATAACTAGTTGCCATTGCATTGTTTTAATTTCTTTTACTGATGTTAGAAATTATATATTCCTATTTCTATAAATGTAGAGCATTTTGTGTAATTTTTGGCTAGAAATTAATCTATTTCTCCGAGGACATCTTTCTTTTGAGATAATTTATTATAGCTGGCCAACACCATCTTGTGGTCTGCCGAGAGCATTACATGCTTTCTTAAAAATAGAACTTCCTGTATCATTTGTTACATTTCTCAAAATAAAATTTGATTTTGCTTATCTCCTATGAGGTTGATTTACCTCCCAGAGGAAAGACCTTTATTCTACAAAGCTAGGAAGTTAATATACCCCCCCACCCCACTTTATTGTACAAGTTGTGGAAGGCCAGGATTAGAGAGGGACACCAGGTGAAACATGAAACAATGTTCTGGCAGTAATAATTGATAAGCTAAAGGAGGAGTGTGTTGAGATCAGAATGTATAGACCCAAAACATTTCAGGTTTAGAGACCCATCTCTTGATGATCTCTACCTGTAAGCCTTACCATGTAGACCAGACAGGAAATACAACCAGTTAGCTAATTCTACTTTATTATAAGGTTACAATTTATAGAACCTTGCAAGTCTGAAAGTACAACTGTTTCCTTTGTGCCCCAAGAAACTGGTGAGGGTCACTCTTGTCATACCAAGTATCTAGTTGTGGATTATGACCAATCTCCTCAGGTCATTCCCACACCACTACATCACCTTTCCCCCTTACAAATTCCCAGGGAAAGTTGGTCAGCTGTGAGAATCAAATTGAGTTGTATCACTGGGCTCTTCTGCTGCTAACTTTCCCAGATCACAGAAGGCAACTAGTAAATTAGCTCTGCCTGAAAAGATGAGAGCTGTTTCTTGAGAATCTGTTGCTCTCCCGTCTCTACTATGTTCTGTATCCCTGATGTGGAAGAAACTGCTCATTTTTCGTGACCTTTACTTGGTTTCTTGCAATCCTGAGGCAACCCGCCACTCTCCAGAACTCTTCCTCTTCATTTTGGTCAACACCTAACTCCTGCAACATTTGTAACTGTTAAGGACAGCATTTGTTAGGGTATTGGTCATGAAAGCTCCTCAGAGCTCCCATGTTACACCTCTCCTCCGCGAGCTGCATTGGTTCCCTGTGGCCTTCTGGCTATGATTCAAGGTGTTGGTTATCACCTTTAAAGCGCTGCATGGCTTGGGGCCCGGGTACTTACGGGACCGCCTGTTGCCACCATCAGCCTCCCGCCGACCTGTGCGTTCCCACAGGGCTGGCCTTCTCGGGGTGCCACTGTCAGGACGATGTCGCCTGGCAGCCCCAAGGGTTCGAGCCTTCTCTCTGGTGGCACCCTCCCTCTGGAACGAACTGCCCCCAGAGATCCAGACCATTACGGACCTACAGACCTTCCGGCGTGCACTGAAGACTAGTACCGTCAGTTGGGGATTTTAAATCGGTTCTTAATTTTAGCATGTATTTTAAATTGTTCTAAATTTTCAAATTTTTAAATTTTAATTCAGTTGGCCTTAATTTAATTTAATTTTAATTGGTTTTTAAAATTGTTTATCTGTGTGATTTACTTGGCTGTGCACCGCCCCGATTCCTTCGGGAGAGCGGGCAGTATAAAAATTTTGACAAATAAATAAAGCAGTGCTCCTCCATTGCTGCCTATCACGACCTATCCAACTCTTTCCAGTGTAACCTTTCCAGTGTATCAAGTATTCAACTTGCTTCCCTTCGTGTCCAGAGTCTAGCAGTTTCCACCTCATGCTCTTCCTATTTACAGTGTACAAGTGCACACGTGGTGCTGTCTGAATGTAGAGTACAAGGGAGTGCCTCTTTTACCAGCAAAGACAAATGTACAGGATGAAGTGTCATTGATGATGGCAATTGTAAATGGAAAGCCACTTGGTTGATTTGCTTAGTCACTGGGAAAAGACCAATACATTTCAAGTTTAGTTGCTAGGAAGGTCTTGTGGAAGTCAGAAATATTGTGGAAAGCCACACTGAATCTTCTTGCAATTTTAGTTCCCTCTTATCTCTGTGTATCTGCTGGTTTTTTGTGCACAATGTTTGCTAGATGTAATTGTTTCTTTAAGAGACACTGTAGGAAATTTACTGCATGAGGAATGGCACTTTCTTGTCTGGTTGTTAGTAAGACCTGTGGATGGAATCCCTAAATTACTTGGAACAGGGACATACCAATAAAGGAGTGTATCTGTGGAGATTCTCAGTGATCCAGGTCATGATTGTCCCAGGGTGCTTTGTCAAGAGGCAACTGGACTTTCTGGTTTTTCTTTGACGATGTTTAACTTCTCATCCAAGAAGCTCTAAAGAAGTCCAGTTGCCTCTTGAAAAAGCATCTTTGGGATAAAGGAGTGTTACGTTTTAAGCAAATTCAACAAGACTGTATGAGACCAGTCCAATTGTCTTGCTGATATGAAATATAACATCTTAAATATTGCTGAAAGTTGTTAATCAGATTATTAGTCTCCAGTGATGTGAGGAAGACAAATTTTAATATTTGATAAGTGGAAGAGGGCATCCTAAAATTTGGAATTCAACTGACTTCCTAGGTCAGAGGTCATGATTGACTAATTCTCTGTCTGAAGACAAGCTCCCCCCCTCCCCAAAGAATTGAACTGTTCCCTGGGCCTCCTGCCCTTCTTTGAACTGTCAATCAGCACTAAGTCATTTCACCCTAAATTGCCAGCAAGAAAGTTATAAAGTTTGAAATATTTATGCTCTTATGCTCCTCTGTCCCTGCTTGAGATTCTGAATTTCTCAACGTACATCAATTCTGTATGGGATCCCCAAGGCATCCTTTGAATTTATACATGAAGTTCTTATAGTTGTTCCCCTTGATGAATATTGCCTACTTAGCTGCTGCTTTTTCGGCAAACTTGGCACAAAAGTAACTTTGATGTGATCAGTGGGAAATGCAATCAGCCTGCCTGCCATAAACATTTTACATTGAGCAGAGAATGTCTGAAATTGATCCTGGTCCCCTCTGAATTTTAACTGAGCTGCCATCTGTTGTGTTGCCACAAGTTGGGACAAACTCTGCCCTAGCTGTTGCATTAGTTTTATCATGGCACTTTGCAAATAGGTCATTTGTTCATCCACTTGTTGCTTATGTTGCTGCCAGATAATCAGAAATTAGGGTCTCTTCTGAGCCTCTTGCCCCTCCCCTCACTATCCAGCTGCAGACTGTGCCTTTTCTTATGTGTTTCCTAGGCAACATCTCTGGGCCTAATCTCAAGGTTATTCCCATAAGCCATTACACTGGCAGAGTTGGGACAGGAATGGTGCAGCCATCCTGATTTTCCTTCATCTATCAACAGCCTTCAATATTATGTGTTACGGTATCCATTTGGAACAACTGAGGATCCGGGGCATGATTTTGTGATGGCTCTACACATTCCTCCATAACCAGTTCCAGTTGGTGGGCTTGGAGAAATGAAATCCAAAGTCCCTGACCTGTAAGTTATAGAGGTCTCACTGATCTCATCCTTCTTGTTTAACATCTACATGAGGCCACTAGGTAAGGTCATCTGTTGAGGCAGGGCCAGGTATTATCAGTATACTGATGATGATAAAAAAGTTACATATCTTAAGGTAGTTGACCAAGTGATGTCAGGGCTTATTCCAGTCCCTGAAGTCTGTGGGGGTATGGATGGAGAGAAACAGACTTAAGCTGTTAGATCCCAGTAAGACCAAATGGCTGTGGTGCATGTATCTGATGGAACCAGTGACTTTCCATAGGGGTTGCATTTCCCCAGACAAAATTACTCAAAAATAGCAGCTGTTGCCAGAAAGGCCTTCACACAGATTCATCTTCAGCACCTACTGCACTCAGGAGGCCGCCACTTATAACTTGGTTTCAGAGGTGAAATTATTAAAAGAAATCTCCTTTTGTTTTTTCCCCACTTTGCAGGGTTAATCCTGTAAAGATTAACTTTACAGGGTTAATCCTGTA
>JANHFJ010002447.1:22114-38548 GCA_032468195.1 Cerberus rynchops
TTATTTACAGTCCCTATACAACTTCCTTCCTTCCTTCCTCCCTCCCTCCCTCCCTCCCTCTTTTATTATAAAGTGTATCAACTTCCATTCAGAGAAGGACAGATAAAACAGAACCAAAAACATTCTATAGTTTTAGACTTTGTAAATACTCTAGGGAGATGCAGAATGGCATCAGCTACCCTCGTGCATTGATCTGGAATGCTTTTGGAATCTCTCATGCTTAATTTTCATTCTATTATTCAATTAAGATAAAACTATATCACTGCTCAGTTAGTTGTGGAGGTCCTAAATATTCAAAGATCCTTGCAAGAATGGTAAAACATTTTTCTCCCTGAAACAAAATTGTATTTTTAATTTCAAAACAGAAATGGAACAGTACCACCCCTCATTACATGTAAGAAGAGTTTGCTCTTTTAGAGAGCTGATACAGCAACAGAACAATTGTGTTTTCCAATACCTTGTTTCAGGTCCTTTGTATTTGCAGCTTGAAGTTGCCCTGCAATAGGCTCAACCTACTTTGGACAAACTATTCAGTGACTCCATGTAAAACAATTCAGACCTCTACAGCCTAGACCTTCTCTGTTTTTTTAGTATATTGTTTGTATGTGACGATAATAATTTCTAAGTTCTCAACTAGTATAATTTTAAATAATTTCTTGGGTTTAGCCTGAATAGGTTTTATATATCTGAACCTTGAATTATAAGCAGTTCCAAAATAGATATTGCTGAAATAACTATAATCTAGATGCCAGGCTTTGTCCAATAAAGTATGACAAAAGAAACTCCTTTCCTTCTTCCTCATTTAAAACATTCATCAGCTTGAAGATGGTACCTCCTCGATCATGTAGGCCAGCTCAATTTTCATTTCCCCCCCCTCCAGTTTGGGGGTTTGCAGTCAGTATGCATTATAAGGAACTCAGATTTCTCAGCTTTTTCTTCCAGACTTTCCAAATTAACAGATACTTGATTGTTCTCTTGATGTCTTTGTAAAGCAGTTGTACTGGGTTTAAACTGTGGTTCTCACTAGTCTAAAGTCATCAGATTCAGTCCTGTGTATTTGATGTATACACTGCATTTCAAACATTAGATTAGTTTTGTTTTTATCATTTTATTTTATATGTACTCCATATGTATACTTTATCAAGATATTTTAGAGGTGAATGTTTCCAAGCCTTTTATTATGGAATCTTAAGTTTCTTATATAATAAAAAAGGATACAAGAGTTTTCAGGTAGCTGGAAAAGTTTTCTCCAGAACGACTTGAATTAATTAATTAATTAAAAAAACTGAAGAGAGTTACTGTCTAATTCAATCACCGTCATTGTGTACAGATCATTTTAGCAAATGGACAATGACATCTGAATAAGGGAACTCTACTCCCAACTCATAAATGGTTTTAAGATTTAGCATCAGAAATTATTTTACCTGAGCAATATATAATTTAGCATTTTTATATCTGTACCTTCTGCTAATTTCAGTTTTCAACTTTTCTGCAGTCTACTTATTATAGTAATCTAATCTGGAGATTAAGAGTCAAAAGGAGTTTAGTTGACTTTGCTAACTGAGTTTCTGTCTGTAACACCTGAAATTGCCAAAAAAATTTCCATTACCAAAAATGAGGAGACTTCTAAAAATGTAAATTGGTACATTGGTTCATTCTTTATGCATTGACAAATATAGATGCCTCATGTTAACTAAATTCAATTCAGTGATTTGGCTTTGATCCAGTCCTATTCTGATCCCAAGCCCTACTTTCTCAATGCACCTGTAGAAGTTCATGTTATCTGCATACTAATGATACCTAATCCTCTCAGTTATATTTATATGTAAAGGTCTTCATGTAGTGATCATAATTGGAGTGATAACTTGGTCATTAAGCAAAGCGGCCAATAAGTAAAACTGCAGTTGTGCTTCTTACTTCAGCTTTACAGAGCTGAAAAGATCATACATTTTAAACTTTTTGTTGTAAAGTTTCTTTTCATCACCATTGTAACTATGAACAGTTGCCAAACAAGGTAATCACTAAACGAGGACTATCTGTACTAGAATATAGCGATGAGGAAAAATTCTGTAAAGATCCATTTAACATAAATGATATGAATAAAGAAATAGTTTCCTACCATTACTTTTCAAAATGAGTCATCTATTAAGTGTGAAATTATTATAATATGCTACCACAGATTTCAAATTTGTACAGTCTATCCAAAAAGAGCAAACTATTATTGAAAATTCTGATTGAATTAGCAAATTCCGGCTCAAATTATCCACCAAGACACCTTTGTTGCTCTTCTCTGCGCTCTCTAACATGCATTCTAATATGACATAATATTTGCACTTATGTTGCAATCACTAGCTTGTGCTATTGTCCCTGGCAGGACACTTGTTCAAGAAAATACACTATAGTTGTTTTAATCCTCTGGTCAAGAAAACCGTCATAAGCAGTCATAAATGGTTGCATTCAAGATTCTTCCAGATTCAACTTTTGTCCAGATTCTTCCTAAAACGAGACACTGAGGAATTCCTGGACTTAACAGCCAATGATTTCTTACATGATATTATTAGTCATAGAAGGGATTTCAAAGTTATTTAATAATTATGAAATAATAAGTGAAAGTGGGATAGAGCATTTGGAATAATAGTTTTTGTTGTGATAAGATTAAATACTTTGGGTTTTTAAAATCCATTATCCGAAATCCGTATTTCAGAAGTTCAGGAAGATATTTTTATCTTCCGAACCACTTATGTAGTCAAGAGATGAGCAGAACCCACAATCTTTTTTTCCTAGTACTTATGACTAAATTTTTATATATATTCCATGTAAAAGTGAAAGAGAAAAAAATGTGCACCGATATAGGTTTGTGATTTTCTAATTTCTAATTAATTAATTTAAAATAAATTATATATTTTCAAAATGTTGGCTTATTTGATTTACATTCTAGTATAAACTCTAGGTTAAAATTAAAGAGTAATAATCAGTAGCAAATTTGAAAGCAAAACAATAAAGATATTTAAAGAACTCTTACTTGAACAAAGACTAAACCAGCTACGATCAATTAATTTCCTTAATTCTCTGTTCCATTCTTTGCCTACACTTCCTGTTACTAAATGTTGCTTAGTAATAATTATAACAGATAATTTGCTGTTGTTAATTCATTGATATGTCCCTCTCTCTCTATCTCCATCCATCCCAGTAGAGAGAGGGAGATAGACAGACAGACAAAAAGAAAGAAAGAAATTGAAAGGGAGAGTTTGAGATAGATATAGCACACCAATAAGTTAATTTTGTTTTTATTCTGGAAGTCAACCTTCCTTTTATAATACTGTTTGTTTCAACATCTTAATGTTTCTACGCTATTATTCAATTTATCATGGTTTAAAAGAAATATAATTTACAAAGAATATATTAATTAGCCAAATTTGATGTAATCAACATGACAATATAAAATAATAATATTACCTAGTTAATAATGCATTTCAAGTATTTTTCATTTTATTCTATGCACAACTTTAGATGTTATAAATCCAAAGATACTAAAACCACGTTGGACCTGCTTGCTAAGGCTCTAAAATGCTCTTATGCTATTTACTAGCATTTGTTTTTACCCATGATCTTTGTCAAAAGACTGAGAGATTGTATAAGAAGTAAGATTTATTGTTGTTGTTAACCTCAATAGTTGTTTATGTGTCTATGAATTGTAGAAAGAGCTAAAATAACAATTCATTTTTCTGAAAATGCCAAATATGGCTGAAGCTTAGAAGTCAATGATCAAGCATAGTGTTCAAAATATAGTACACAGTTCTTCATTATAGCTAGGTAAAAGTAATGTGTGTGGGGGGGAGGGTATTATATTTTTTTTACTCTGCAATATAATAATTCTAAAGAAGCTGTTTGACTTTTGAACGCAGTGAAGATTAACAGATAGAATATTACCTTAAATTCTGCACTCAAACCTCTGGCAAGTATAGTCCCTTTATGTTGTAATTCACTTATTGTTGCAGTGACATAACCTGAGTTGAGTTAACTTAAGGGCTAGTATAAAGCCCATCTGCTCACTTTAGTTATTTCCCCTGAGAAAATTATAGGAATTTACATTTATGCCTATACTGTGAAATTTTGAGATTGTCTTGGCATTAGTTGACAGTTGTTTATTTTTCATTTGCAAAACTGCTTATCAGATTTCTTTAAAATATATTTGAACTTAGAATATCAGGAAGGAACTAGAGAAAAATTGAAAGAGTTAATTTCTTGTGGTCATGAATTAAAGATAGAATAGTATCTTATATTACCTCATTATATTCTGCCGTAAAAAGTATAAATTAAGTGTAGCTGCAGTATTGCAATCTGAGTGGTAGAGCAATCTGCATGTATTTGTTAAATATAATTTGAAAAAATGTAACCAATGTTATGATTGTAGAATTGAGGAAAAGTATGATGCAAACATAATACAATAAATATTGTTTCTCAACTTTTGTTTTATCCAGAAAATAAATATCTAACCATGTAAACTTGTTCTGGTATTTGCAAGTGTTCTAACTTCCTTTATTATGTTCAATTAATGTTATCTAAATTTCCTGCCCACCTCTTTGTATTTAAAGCAAATTGAGAAATTACAAGTATTGCTTCATGAAAACAAACAGCGCTTAGAACAAGCACAGCAGGATACTGCAAAAGCTAAGGAAGAATCTCTGAAACTAACAGAATTGCTGGGCAAAGCTGAGCAACAACTGCATTTTCTCAGGTACCATTTATCTTGTTTGTTCTTAACACCAGTTTCAATTTCACATTGCCATGTTTTGTCATTTGCTTATCCACAGTTGTTACAAATTAAATGTCTAGCTTTGAGGCAGTTTAGAAGTGAATGTATAATGAACAAAAAATGAAGTGTGATAACAGTAAATATACTAATCGGTTTCCTTCTGCCCTGTTCTTTAAAGCAAGTGGGATTTTTACTTAATTTGTAGTCAGTAAAAGTTACACACATCCAGTTATTCTAAAATTATAACTGTTGTAGGAAATGGCTGAATGTTTGTCAATTTGATATTGATAGGTACAAGTGAAAAATAGCCCCAATTTTCTTAATTGTTTTGTGCATAATCTTAAAAATATGTATGATACATAAATCATTTATAAGTGGTTAAAAGTAGTGATAAACAAGTAAACTGGCTTTAAATGTATGGTAAACTAGTTCAATATTCAAAAATGTATCTAAATAATATTATTTTAAAATATAATTGTATTTCTCTTCTTCATGACTGGCCCTGCTGAACACAATTACGGTATTCTATCATTTTTTAAAACAGAGTTGCATTTTAATGTTAAGCATGAAGTAATTTTTATTTGGTGGGGTCAAGTACATAAAAGCTACATATGATATGATAGTTAAAAGCATTCCGGTTTATGGTTTTTATTATGTGCGGTGTACATATGTAGTGTGTAAGTATATATATGTGCACATGAACAAAGGTGGTTCACTTGGGTAATTGTAGTATCGCTCTTAAATTATCATATACTCTTTTTTAAAAAAATGGTGTAAATATAGATTATGGGCCAGGAGCATATGGGGAAAAAAACACTTTTCTCACAGTCTGTATTTGAAGAACAAATATGCTAGAGGTTAATGAACTTGAAAAAAGTTTTGGGTAAGTTGTAAGATAGCAAAAGTTTGGATTTTGCAGGACTTCTTTTATAATGATTTGTTGTGATAGTTTACCAAATGGTTTACCAGTTTCCTTCCTAAGGCTAATCATACAAGTTATGAAGCTGTGTGGTGTCTTGGAGAAAATCCAAAGTGTAGATAGATTTCCTGAAATACTTCCACACTTTTAATAATGATACTAACAGCCTAATTAAATAAAGTCTCCCAATAATATGTGACTTAAATTTGTTCAATTTAATGATTAAACACTATTTTTAATGTTGTATTACCTGGTGCCATTCACTCTACAGAATTTCATTGTGGATACTGATCGTATTAGATATTTCATTTAGAAATTTGATAGATGAAGAGGTTTAACAACCATCTATATATTTCCATGCTGATTGTTTAACTTGTATAGTCATTGCTGTCTAGTTTCCTTTTTGTTCTATTTCCTGGATTTTCTGATTTGTAACTTTGTAATAATATGGAGTGAGAGGGAGTTCAAATTTCAGATGGTCTTTCTGCATTTTTGGTATAAACAGTCACTTCCCCTATTTGCCCTAATTCTGTTCTTATTCACTTTTCCAATAGACTTTCTTATTCATAACATATAATACATATAAGTATATTTGTTTAAATTGTTGACAGTTATGTTCTTTACATGTTCAAACTGGAGTAGAAAACTGCTAGCCTCCAGAACATCCTAGATCATGCCAATAAGATTTGATAGCAAAATAGGATTTGTGGGGAGAGGCAAAGTAAGATTTGTAGACTTGATATATTTATACTCTTAAATGTTCCAGCCCCTCAAAGAACATATCTTTGTTCTGCTCACCTGGTGATAACATGTTCAATTGGATTTTTTTAACATGAAAAATACAAATCTGACCACACAAAAAATTCATGGCACATTAGTTTATAAAAATGCATTTTTTCAAGGTAAGTAATAAAATAGATACATATTCAGAACATATGTTATCACATTCTTCAAGCTTTTACTTACCAAGATATAGAAAGTACATTTATTAATAAATACAGGTATTCTATTTTAAGCAAAGAATGTATATTTTATGCTGCTACATTGGTTTCTAAACTCAAAAATTGCATACAAAGTTGTAAAACCCATTAACCAGCTTAAAATTCTTGCTTCTCTGTAAGTTTAACAGATTTAATTATTCATATGTGCTGTTATATCCTACATGTTTGTGCATAGTCTAGCTAATTGTAAAAATTCAACTTGAAATGAGGCAAAACATTCTTTTTCACATTCAGTCTATAGCCCAGAGAGTATTTAAAAGCATTGTGTTTAAGATATAGAATGGGTAAGGGGCCTTTGTTGTCTCATTATTTATTGTTGGTTTAGTATCCATTAAATTTGTACTATTTTACAAAGTTTGATACTGTTAATATATGTGAGTGTACTTCTAAATTATATACCCCAAACCTGGGATATGAAAAGTGATGGAATTATCAAGCATGGAAGCAGCAAAAATATTACTCTTCAGTGTTAGAAGAATAGATGAGTTCACTTCCCGTTTATGAAATTGGCTCTTGGGAAGACTGATCAACAATATTTTGGCTGTAATTAAATGAAGTGTTCAAAAATAAGAAGGAAGAATGTCCTATAAATAACATAAAACAGTGTTTTGTTGGTGTTATTATCCTTTATTTCTCTAGAAGTATTTTTCTTTCCCCCCCTTTTATTGATTTTTGTGCTGATCACATGGATGCTTATAATATGTAAAACAGCCCATTCTTCCCAGGATGATTCATCTATAGCAGAAAATATTATATATAGATCACTTCAACACATGTTTTTGGCATTGTAAAATTGCAAAAATATCAATCACGTTTTGTATGGTACAGATATTAATGCTGACACAGCAGGTTTCACTGATAGTTATTTAGGACTTCAAAATTGAACTTTAGTATGTGAGGAATTTAAAAGCCAGTATTCTGCTGACAAAATGAACCAGTAAAAACATCTATCAGTGCAATATGGAGGTTGATTAATTCTGTCGACCTCCTTTTCTTTGTTTTTATCTACATTCATAGTTTACTAAAGACATTTTGTAGAGCAAATTTGGAAGATTTGAGTTGCTGCAAAAGTGAAGAGAAATAATAAAATCTTCCACTATGGATAGAAAACTCTTTGGGTCATGAACTATGTTGTTAATTCTTACAAAAATCGTTTCATTGTTTGCATTTTGCACTTTTTAATCTGATGATAATTGGTTTATAGTTTAATATATAATTCTACTTGCTAGTTGCTAGTATCATTTGAATGAAGTTCAGTGTTGTCATTGATAAGCCTGTAAAGTACTTAGTTTACTACTTCAGTCTTGTTTCCTCTAATCCATTCTTTGAATATTATTCATATAGATTCTGAGAATAGATTATATATTAACTGTGCTGTGAAATTGCATGCAAGCATAAGAGCTTAATCTTGCATTGGAATGTCAGGAAGCCCCTGTCCTGATTTGGACAAACCCTCAGCCTGCTGAGGACACAGCCATTACAGAAGATGTGTCCTATATCTTTTACCTACTTCTTTCCAAGCTCAATGGAAAGTTGGGCAAAACATTTGTAAAGGGCTCAGAATTCTTGTCTGCTCATTCATCTGTCTGTCTGTCTGTTACTAAGCAGACTAACTCTGAAAACTGAATAGAATAAACCCACATTTGCTGTGGGTGGAGAAGCTGGCAAAAGAAAGAGTGAGTTTGAAAATGGGCAGTATTCAGCTGGAGACTGCAAAGAAAAAGGAAGTTCCAACGCATCCTTATGGGAAAATCCTTTGGGTAGCAGCCTGAAATGTTGCTGCATCTCTGAAGCCCCCCTTCCTTCCAAATCATGTGGGGTACAGCTGTTATTAAGGGGTTAGGAAATGCTTTGCCTCTCCTCTCTGATCTACAGAGCCAAATTATTCTATATATCTTTACTAATATTTATTGGCATTGGTATTTTTCACTAAGAGGAGAGATAGATATGTAATCAATAACTGATAAGTGGAAGAATAACTTTTTGAAACCATATATTTGGAAGATATTGTTGAAAGGACTTATAATGATTATCAGAACCTTTTTAGCTTCAAAAACCTACTGTTTATCAGCACTTCTTGTAGCCCCTAGCACATTTTCCATAGCTTCATTAGCATTCATTGAAGTCCATGTATAATAAATAAGATACATAAATTAAGTCTACCACTCTAATAGTTTTTTGGAACGTAGTTGAATTGTTTATACTTTTTAATGTTTCAGTATGACATTGATAGTATTCTTTACTAGAAAAAAGGATCTTTTTATGTAACATATATGACAAATATTGAGGTATTATAGTCTATTGATTTTAAAAGACATGTCTCTTCTACTCTATTAAGAACAACCAGTCCTTAATAACTACATTGTACTGTTCTAAAGAGATACATATACATAAAGACTCAGGTTTTATTTTCTGTTTAAAAAGTTGTAGTATTATTAAATGTTTTCTTTGTGGGGATATATACAGTATTTGTATGTATATAAATGGTGTATTTTGTATATGAAAAATGCAAAGATCTAGAATCTTTTAATTTGCAAAATATGAGTAGTCACATCAAACTGTAATGAGTAGCTGCTCATATGAATTGAAATTTGTATTTAACGGGTGAAAATTTTAAAGTACACTTAAAATGTTTAATTTCCAATATATTACCTGGAATTTTATAATTAAAAGGAAATATAAAAGCCTGAAATAAGATAACATGCATAATCAATTCTTCAGCTCCTGTTTTTATATGTTTATTTTTCATTAAATTTAGGATCGTTTGTGGTTTAGTCAACATTTATTCCTATCTGTTTTTCATATACAAAGGCAGTGAGATGCCAGAAAATAAACTGTTAACGGAGAATTAACTTCTTTGGCATGCTTTCATACTTATCTTCCAAATTAAAGAAAATGAAATGGGCAGAAGCAGAGTGTAGATTACCTCCTTTTTGTCAAAAATGGTGGGAATTTGAAAATTAATAATAAAAAAGGGAACAGATGCAGTAACATGCCAGAGGGAGATTAATGTGGAGAGTAAAATCTGTGAGCAACAAAACTGAAGCAAACTGAATCAGTGGGAGGTGGTTGTACAATCAAAATCAGGATAAAAGAGAAATTACAAACAACCCTGCACTTGTCAAAGTAGTAGTAATGAAATCCTGACTCTGCCAGCAGTGAGAACCTGTGTTAGCACTTTGGGGTAAGGATGGTAGCCGGGTGCCAGGTAGGAGGGCAGTGTTAGGTTGCTGGGCAGCAGCCATCTTGTGTAGAACAGATGGCACTGAAAGCTGGCAGGGGAGGAGCTCCTTAGCAGAACTAATCAGACAGTAACAGATAGGGCAGCTGGGAAGACTGACCACAGAGAGGGAAACTGCAGGATAGCTGCAGAGTTCCATGATGTTTACAGTGGTGTGCCCATTGGTCTGATAAAGACCTTGCAATGCCTTTTTGCTGCAAAAACGCACACAAACTTTTGTTAACTGGGCAGTTTATCTGAGAAATTTGCAGCACAAGAAATGTATAAAAAGGACAAATCTGTTGAAGAATTGACTTTGTAATTTCTTGAGAATCCCTGCTAGGAAAGAAAATTCATACTGCATTGCCCTTCTTGGAAACATTATCCATGATCAATGAAAGCAAACAAGATAGTATCTTAGTGTCACTTAAACAGTCAAAACAATATGTTGTTTTGTGACTTACATTAAAATAAATGCAGTTCTTAATATATATTTTAAAGCTCTTCAAAAAAAAGAGCTTCAATTAATTTTTCTTCTTTTCAGTACTACCCTTTATGTTGACCTTATATTCAAATAGCTTAGCCACTATCAGTAATGCAAACCAGACAATAATATATGACCATTCCCTATAATTTCCAGATAAATAAATTTTATTGGATTTAAAGAAACTTATTCCCCATTGTACCTTGGATACAGATTGCAGTTTTACTGATATCTTGGCAAAAGATGAGGTTAAAAAGAAAACTGAATGAGAAAAAAATGAATTTAAATATGGACCTGTTACACAGTTATCATAGTTAAATAAGCAATTCTTTGAAAGAAAATACATAATTGCAGATAATGGAGATGGATATTTAACAAAGAAAATTGAAACACCTTCCATTTTTCAACTTAACTATTTTTCTGTTTGCAAAGATTTATGGATAGACTTAATTTTGACTGGGAGGGGGGGACAAATATTACAGGGATTTGAAATAGGAAGTATAAGAGGGACATATGCTATTTATGTATCCATTACTATGATACATCTAATTTAGGATTGTCAAGAAAAAATACTCTTATTTGATTTAGCAGCATATTATCAAATCATTGCAGTGGATGTAAAGTTGTTATTTGTTCTCCTTAATTGATTTTTGAAAGCATTTTTTCTTTCTCCTGAGCTATGTGTATTCTGTATTCAGTAACACATCCACAATTACATCCAGTACTATAAAGAAGGTCGTACATAAGGTAATTTTCAACAAGATGTGGAATAAACATTTGCTGTTTTCAAAGCCTATTCACAAGAATTGTGGGAAAGCTAGTCTACTCCTTCGGTTACAGGTTCTTTCTGAAGTAGCTGATTTAATTCTATATATATAAATGAAATACTTTCCATTATTATAAAAAGAAAAATATTTTACCTGCCATTATTTAGCCCATATCCTCTCCTTTATGATGACAGCTATCAAATGATTTGGAATAAATCAGATCTCTTGTATTCTGGCAGTGCTTGCAGTAATAATTAATACAGAGCATTTTAAAATCTGTCAGTTGGCTGATTTTTTATCATTGAATGTATTATACACTTATTGTCCTTTTAAAAATATATTGTTTGACAATGCAATATTTCCAAAGCTATTAATGAAGTATTAAGTGAAAATGAAATATGTAAGTATAACAGCTAAGCAAATTGTGAACATGTTGCTGTATTTTCAGGGGTTTTTTTTCCCTTAAAGAAGATGGAAGATTGATAATCAAGCTTAGAATTTTTTTTTCTCCCTCAAAGAACGATTAATAGATACATCTGATTATATATAGAGCTTTTCATTTGCAATATTTATACTGAGATTGGTCTGTTAAGCAAAATCAGCATTCCTGAATACACACACATTGCTGAAGGTTGTCTGTTCTGTACCTGTTACAATAAATATTTGGTAACCTTTTGGGGTTTTGAATCTGGATAAGATTATTCATGCTATTTAAATAGAAAATAACAAAACAAAATGTGTATTAGGTCTTAGTTCGTTGACAGAACAAAAAATAACATTTTATATTTGGATGCTTCATGCTCATATTTTATGATGTCCAACTTAAATTTACCTTTATAAAATAAGGTAGAAATATGCATATAATTAGATAATACATATTTAATATGTATATTCTGCACAAAATTTCACAAATATTCTGCACAAAAACAATGGGGTTACTACAGTAACAAAAAGAAAAAATGTATTTTTTTAAAGTGAAGTCATCCTTGGGATGTTTTTTTCCCCCCTTACAAAGGATAAATTACTAGATTGGACCAACCTGCTTTTTGGAGCGTGTAAGTAAATTCCTATTCATTTTTATTATAAAGTAGTAACTTGTTAAATTGTTTTAAGTCTAACATTTCTTTTTAAACATTAAAATCAATCTTATGGAATTATGATGTATAGCATTATTGTTTTACTATGTCTTGTCCTGGCAAGTAACAATTACAAACAAGGGGAAAAAAACACCCAAATGATTATTTCTTTCTTTCCCATCTGTTAGTTCTCTTCTGTCTCTTGTCTTTTCAATTATGACAAGGAGCTGACTTCTTTCCTGCTCAATTGTTGCATTTTTCCATGGCAGCCTGATTGCCACATCAACTGTCCCACTATTGCCTTCTCATTCCTGCAATCTGTGTACGTTTTGTAAAAGTGCAGCTGGTATGATTTCTTGTTCTCATTATAGCCTATCCGTATCATTATATCCTATCTCTTGTCATGTTCTCAGCATAGCACATCATTTAAGAACTAAAAGCATCTATCAATATAAGTAATGTGATAGGCACTATGTAGTAGACCTTTTGAGAAGATCACGAATATCTTAATTTTTTTAAATGAGTACTTGATTAATGAAAATCTAAAAAAAAACCCACATCATTACAAAGGCAAGAGCTTGTTTCTCATTTCCAATGTATTAAAGCTGGAATTTAATTATGTGTTTAATGTTTATTATTTAAGCAAGTAATATCTAAGTCATTGAGTTAAGATTTAGAAAATGACAATTTTCTACTTTAAAAACTCTGAAGCTATATTTTGTGTTCCATAACCATTTTAAATGTTAACTAGTAAAATAATTATTCTTTTCTTTCAACACACATTTCTAGCAGGTGAAGAAAAGTACCTTGAAATTCGGGTATTATTCAAGAAAACATTTTTAAAATGTTTCTTATTTGAAGTTTTTTAAAAGAAATTAGTTAATAATTCAATAGTATGCGGCGGTTGGAACAATTTTTTGAAAAGCAGATGCATGCTTGACTAAGCCTGCATAATAGATCCTGCTGACAGTATGAAATGTCTCAAAAGTAGCTGCTTTGCTCTTCCTATTAACTTGAATAGCAATATGGATAATCACACAAACTGTGTAACATTTATAAAATTTCTAAGTGGTGAATAGATTTTTACCTTACATTTTCAAAATGTGACACTTAGTCATAGATGAATGACAGTTTAAATATAGCTACGTTGCAGCTGAAAGGTAACATTAAAATCAGCATTTGATTAAGGAATATTGCTTTGTTCTCTTTTTAAAAAAATTGATTAATAATTTTGTTCTTATTTTTCCTTACTCCACTATACATCTTAGTCTTCTCTGAAATTGTATTTTCTCTTCTACATAGTTTGTCACATTTCCTTTTTGTTTAGCTAAATTCGCTAAATAAATAATGCTCACAGTACAAGATTTTACAGAAAGAAGATGACTTTTATCTTTGAGGATTTTTTAGATTATATTACTCGTCCGCTATTGTTTTCAACATTATTGGGAAAAAATTATAATGCATAACTGTCCAGCTTTGTCTCTTACTAAGGATAAAATCTCTGCCGACAGTTCTTTTGACAATGACCTTGAGGGGCTTTGCATCTTGAAGAAGAAAGCAGAAGCTTGCAGTAAACAAAGTTCACTTCTGACAGATGGATTGAATGACAGAAAGGTTGTGAGTGCCAGAATAGCCCTGGCAGAGGAGGAAATGTTCAGTGGAATCCAACAGGAGAGGAGGTGTGAACAGGTGCAGGGTTGCTGACGGAAGGGGAACCAGATGGAGGGAGCCAGAGCCAGTTTATTTAAAGGAAAAGGCAGAAAACACTGAAAGGCTGTACAGTCAGTGGCTAAAAGTGTGCATGGAAGAAGGTAAAGCAGTAAGCAAAACTGCACAGTGGGACATCAAGCACTTAGCGTAATGACAGTAATTGTGAGTGTAGTTGGAAAGTTGCTATTAAAATCCATTCATCCATTGCTCTAAATAACATAAAGTGTTTCAAACACTTTTTAAATTGACAAGAATAGTGCTTTGTCTGTCAATTTTTGGTAATGTTAACACACAAAAGTTATGATTAGAAAAATGTTGTGGTTCAGGCAAGCCAAATCAAGATGATAATAAGAAAAGGTTTCGATATTAGCTGCAGAGTAGTCTCTTGATTTTGCTTTGCTTGCAGAGAAATGTCACATTCTGACAAAATGTGAAAGAAATCCATTCCCCTGAAAAGCATGTTATAAAACATACAGAATCTTGTTCATTGTCTAATTTCTCAGAGCAAAAAAAAAAAAAAAAAGAAGTATGGTAGGCTGTGCTACGATGCGCTTTATGCTGTTTGAGAATAGCTAAGAACATAGAAGTATGAAAGGGTTTAAAATATAAGTTTTTGCCTGATTTGTTTTAATTATCACAGTCTTTGTAAGATTAGATAGTGTTATTAATTGTTCTGGTTGGTGATTTTACTATATTGACTATTGACTATTTGTGCTGATTGATTTGATTTGAACTATGGCTTTATGCTGCTGAATTGAAAGAAGTTCCCATATGTAGTCACTATTAATCTAACATTATGTTGAAAATTCTTATTTGGTTTTATAAGATCATAAATCTTTTTTTCTTCACTCCATTATTTTTCTTCTTGTGTTTGCTCTCAAATATCTGTTAAAACAAAACAAAAAACCCCCCACAGATTTAGAGAACTGTTAACATGTTCATAGGAAGAGCATTTGAAGAGCATCTGTTTTATTAATTTATATTTAAGGTACAGGTGCTAATTCAGAATTTTCCTATGGGGTTTTTGAGTAGCATATTATTGTTTGGAAATTCAGGAAGCTCCAAAACCAGCTTCTATAGAATCATAAAAAATTTAAGACATGCAGTCCCTCTTTAACTGTTCCCTAGAGTTTTGTAGGACATATTTCTTATCTAATCCTAAATGCTTGTTTTTTTTTAAAAAAGTACTTTATTCCTATAGAATATATTTAATTGTTTGTGTGCCATCAAGTCTAAGATGCACATACACTGTGTTTAATACAACATAAGACTGAAAGCCAAGTATTACAGTTTGGACATTTTTTGCTACAGTCAGAGCATAATTGTAAGCAATACATCTTTCACTGCAACTTTTTGCTAGGAGCCTTTCTGTGTAAAGGAAATGAAGCTCAACATTTCAATATCTAGACAAATTTTGTGGTTAATCCTTATATAAATTATATCTGATTTATCCAAGTTTCCTTTTTTTGTTTTTCTTATAATTTATAGTCCTATATTAGTAGAAATGCCATACTTTAATTATATATTTATAATCCAAACTTAGACATGTAATTCTGTCAAAACGTTATGCAAAATATTTTTCTGTGGTTATGGAAAATATTTTTTTATAAAAAATATATTGTTCAAAAACCATTATAATTGCATTTCTCTGATTTTTTTCTCATTTATAATCTTATTAAATTAAATCTAATATATTTTTATTTAAAAAAATTAAGACATGACAAGATATGTGAAAAGTTTGTTGGGGCTCCTGGGTCTCTGTTTTAGGAAGAATGAATTTAAAATGTATTTAATCATGTTAAGTTTTGATAAAATGTTTATAGTTTTCTTATTCTAGGTTTATTAGAAAGCCATGTTCCTAATTCAAACTCACAACTTTTGAGTTGGTTAAATGTATTATTTAATAAATTAAAATTCAGAAATGATTTCATATAGTAAAAACAAGTAAAACACCTCAGGGCTTTAGACAGCTTCTTCCTGATACAAGGTTAATTCTAACATATTTAATGTTATCAAGCATTTTGATAAGCAGAATAGAAGGCCACCTAACATAGATATTTATAAATAGCTACATGGCAGTCTGCTCCTCATCCATAGCTTGCTCCATTTCTAGGCCCTGCACTTATTTTTGGTGACCTTCATCCAATATAACCGGGGTTTTTTTGTACAGAAGCATCCTTCCTTTCCAACAGTTGACTTTATGTTAATACTGCAAAAGATTGTTGGATGAACTCTCTTATATGTCTACCTAATTCAGAAATGTGATTCTGGGCAACTAATAGAAGTTTGCAGGCAAAGCAAGATTAACAGTGAACATACAACAAGATAGTATAAAACTGAACAGGCTAAACTACAACATACTCAAAATCCTAAACCACTTAATTTTTCAGCTGCTATGGCATCAGCCAGAAGTCTGAGACAGCTCCTAATAGCACACTTGTCTGGAGGAGTATTACCCTATTGACAGCTAGGTAGGGAAAGTTTCCAGAAATGGAACCCTA
>JANHFJ010002447.1:69569-80123 GCA_032468195.1 Cerberus rynchops
ATCCCATAAGGGTATGACCAACTGAAGAGAGCAAATGAGCTCGAAATAGATCTATATTGGCCTCCCTGAATTTTTAATCACTCTCAGAATCCAATCACATGTCACCTCCCAGGAAGCTCTCACAAACCAGGAAGGGTACGGATCTAAAACACAGGTGCTTGCGCTCATACTCAGGAGCAACAGGCTCAAACCATTCCCAGAATAACTGGGGGGAAAATTGCCTCAGTTGCCTCCACAGGAGCAACAACTACTCAGATATTTAACTGGGAATATATCTGAACAATTTTGTCTTCCAGAAAATCAGTGAACTCCCCAGGATGCCCTTTTTCAGGTACAACTCTATATCCCTTTTCTCCAGAGGGAGGGAAAGGGGTCGCTGGCTGATTATTTGCTGACTCATTAAGTGCAGACAAGTACTTACATTTTGCTGCCTGAATTACTGCGAGGTAGGCTTTTATAGCAGCTCTTACCCATGTAAGTTCTTTGTCTTCCACCAGTGGTGTTCTAGATGTCTGTTCACCCATTTCATCCCTCTCAATTCCTCCGTATACCATGGGGGATGAAGAGTCTACATGTTAGGAGAGATCTCATGAGTGCAATTCTATCCAGAGCCCCAGACATCTTTCTGTTCTAAGTTGCAACTAGGACTTTGACAGGACTATGCAGCAGATGATGTAGACTATAACTTACATTTATTTATTTTCACTATGAAAAGAATTTTAGTAACTACTATGATGAAAGTTTATAGTCATAGAAGTAGAGTTTTTATGCACTCGTTTTTATAATAGGTAGATTCCTATAATATTTTCCCTTTTCATCCTATGCTTGTGGCTGTCTCTGAATTTGCAGTGATCTATTAGATTTGTTTTAATATTTAAATGGATTTGGAAAAACATATAATAGAAGTTATGACGTCTCTACCCTCTTTTTCCAAAGTATTTTACTCAGCGTAATTACCATCAGATGAATTGGTATCTTTAGCAGATTATAGGATATCATTTCTGACATTATTTACCTGCCCTTATTTACTGTGAAGTTTTATACAAATATACAAAAATTAAGTTCTACCTTAAAGAATAATAACCTAATAGTTTTATGCTCTGTGCACTTCAAATCCATATATTCAGAAAGAGTACAATCAGTATATACAGGGGTGTTGGTAGTCATGGTGGCTATCTTTTGGAAGAGCATTTCTGGCCAACCCTGAACCCATTACCATCACAAGAACCCTAAAATCTGGCTGTCACAGCCTATGTTCTGGGCTATGGTAATGTGTAAATGAAAGGTAGACCCTGTCATTTTCCATTATCTATAGCCTTGTAAATGGCCAAGAGGGGCTGTTTTTCTTGCTTTATTCCTTGTAAGGTGCTCAGAAACAATGATTGGACAGCCCTATAAATTTAAATAATAAATAAATCAACATGCGATAATATGTGATAAATCCTTTTCAAACATACTCGTGGCCTGCCAAAATAGGATCTATCTCAACACTAATAGTATGTAATTCATGGAATCTGCTAGAATCTATCCTGAAACATTTCAATATATTCAATATATAATAAATTATGTAAAATTACATACATTTACATAAATTGTCCGCTGCAAAAACATGTTGGTTTTCTTTTCTTAAATGTGTTTTAAGGGATTGCATTTTGGAATGAAAGTAGTTTAAAAAGATAGACTGATAGCGAGATAAGCTGGATCCTTTTTAATTTCAAAATCAATAGAGTGAGTCCTTTCACAGTGCTTCTGAGATTACGGTTAGTCCATCTGCATTATTGTCATTTGGATATGATTCACCACAGTTGGGATGCGCTGTATAAATCAGCTAGATATTGTGGTGGAAATTAGACTGTGGTGCTCTCTGAGAACTGATGATGTTATCTAATCTGGTAATGAAATGTTTGCAAGGAAACAACCAAGCACATGCCTTCCTACATTTTCTCTTCTTCTTTTTCTTTCGGTTGTTCCC
Source organism: Cerberus rynchops (assembly GCA_032468195.1). Taxonomy (NCBI): domain Eukaryota; kingdom Metazoa; phylum Chordata; class Lepidosauria; order Squamata; family Homalopsidae; genus Cerberus; species Cerberus rynchops. Next base: position 71,542 of record JANHFJ010002447.1, read on the forward strand.
GTTAGCAGTTGCCACAGTGAATAATCTGTTTCCACCTAACTCTACTCTCGCCCCAATTAACTTCCTCTTTTAGCACATCCTTCCTACATTTCCTCAGCTGGCTAAATACTGATGGTAAGATTATTTGGAATATAAAGGTGCATATTAGACCCTGTTGAGTGTCTGTGGAGATTCCAAGTCATGGTTGTCTCAAAGGTGCTTTTTCAACTTTCTTTGTTTTTCCTTGAAGACATTTCATTTCTCATCCAAGAAACTTCTTCAGTTTCATGGGCTTACTTCAGTTCAGAACTGAAAAAGCCAAACATCTTCAAGAAAAAACAAGTCCAGTTGCCTTTTGAAAAAATACCTTTGGGACAACCCTCTTGAGGTTTTTAAGTTGGAAAAAGTATTGAATCTATAATCTCTTCCTTAGTTGTTTCAGGATTTAACTTTGTTTTTAAAATTCTTCGTTGGTCACATGAGGGTTAAAAGACGTTCACAACCTAATGAACCAAAAAAAGCCCTCTTAGACAAATGTGAACATGTCTATGATGGTTTAACAAATTTGGATGCTGAAATGAAGCATTAGGCAACTATATGACAATAACTTTTCTTCTTGTTGTGCCTTAATTAAAATTTCCACTCTTATTAAATGTTTATCTTTAAATTTTATTTTTATATTTATTTAACTCAATACTGAACTTCTGAAGTGGAATTAGCAATATGTGATCTCTTTTCATTTGAAAAATGAGATATTAACCTGTAAATATGAAAAACAATCTAAACGTTTTAAGAATGTTTTAATTGTATGCATTTCATCCCCAATACATTTTCCTTTTATAGTGCTACAGTAATAGATTAGTTACTTGCTATCTGTTTCTGATTGTAGCAGCTGTCTTTTCATGATATATAATTTTAAATGTTTAAATCTTCCAGTACATTTTCATTGTGCTTTGTTCACAGTAAAAGAAGGGGAAATTGTAGGTATGAGTCTGGGATCTTAAAAGAATTTGTGAGCTATGAAAATTAGGGCATCAAAAGTGATTAATGGTGATGTTTTTAAACATATGGCTAGCAAAAACTTGCAAGATATGAAAAATGAATATACGGGTACTAAGTAGAAATAGATTTTATATGTTCCTAGAGGGAGCATCTTTTGACTGGCTTGTTAAAGAAAACCACATAATAGCTAAAAGAGTGTTCAGATCTTAAAATATACTTTGCTAATTCATACATACAGCATCTTGAACTAATTAATTAGCACAAAAAAGTATTTTCAGTAGCTCTCAAAAAAATAATAATAAAGTAGGACCTAGGAAATACTGACACCCCCCCCCCCCCAACCTCAGCCCTTGGATTCATGGCCATTTGAATAGATGTAGCAGTAAAAAGGTATGTTAGTATTTCGGGGACAGGTGCCAGTACCAAAGCAAAGATTGAGATTCCCCCTTCCCACCTCGATAGTGCTGGGACCCTGCCTGTATACCCTTTCTTCTGTTCAGCAAGTCATAAAATCTGGGGTTCCTCATTTCCTCATCTTGTCTAAGTACTCTTTCTTTTTGAATCTAATATGTAGATTTCATTTAAAAACGAATGTACAAATATTTTTCCTCCTCAGAAACAGCTATGGGGAATTTTCTCTGACTTGCCAGAAATACTCGATTTTCAGACAGAGAAAAAGCATGGACAATTTCACACTTAATGATGAACACTTCAAAAAGTTCTGAATGCTGAAAGAAGGAAGTGTTATACTGAAAATTGCAGCTGGCAGTATTCTCTATCAATCAATATTCATTTGAAGAGTTAGCTGTTGATCTAAGGGAGCAAATGCCATTCTGTCAAAAGGGGAGGGGGTATTCCAGCATGACTTTTGAAGAAAGAATTATTTTTCTGTAATACATGTATGCAATTATTTTGCTGTGCATTCCAAGTGGATTGTTGATACAGTACTTTGGTTCTGCACCTGCATATGGAAATCTTGCTGAACATGGAAATCTGTTAAACATAATATTTACAATGGCTGGAATCTGGAGAGAAAGAAACATATTTTGGTTTGTATTTTATATTTCTCATTGTTTCCTGACTCAGACGTATGGCTTCATTCTACAGAAATAATTTGAGTGGGGGCAGCATTTGTAATGTGCTCAATGCTCCTAAGTCCAAGGATGTGCACTTCTTTGTGACTTGTGTAGTTATACTGTTGGAAAGTTGGCATATGACTCAGAAGCTTTTGATTTCTCTTAACCTTACTTAAAACAGTCCATATTGGCCATCCTTCTCCCTTCTGTGCTTGAATATACATTTGCGTAGTTCAAATATTTAAATAAAAAGGAATAGGCACATACTCTTCTACCTTTATCAAACGGTATAGGCCCTCAATGTTCGGTACTATTTCTGCCTGAATCATTTTTAATTACATATTTTATTTGGAAAGTTAAACGTCCTATTTCTTGAGTCACCATGATGTTTTCTTCTTGGGAAATACATTTGTACAATCTACCTTGTTCATCATTTCAACTCTTTCCATTTTCTTTTGTATAGAAATTGGTTGTCTAAAACTTTAACATTCTAAACAGCTATAAAATATTATGTGTAATTTATTTTTCCAAGCTGTTTTGTTATGGCTTTATGTGTGTTTGTCTGCCCCATCAGGATTTTAACACTCAAATAATCTTGCTTATCAAGCATTTCCAACACTCTTCTTTCCCCTGAAAAAGCTCTTGCAATGTATTCATGCAGATTTACTTGCATACGGATCTTCTCTCTGCCAGTTAACAAAGCAAGACTTCTTTTATTCTGGCTTCCCACTTGATTCCTGATTGATTTATGCTTGACAGATGAAATGCTGTCCTATTCAGTGAATTAGCTGTTTGTGAATAACATTTCTGATGCTTTGGTGTTGGAAATGGCAGGAATAATGAAAAAGACTTTCATTTCTTTATTTGCTGCTCTGTTGCTCTGTTTCTAATTGTTCCTTGGAGAATGAAGCTATTGTAGCAACCTGGTGAGTGTGTGCATATATAGCTGTATCCAGCTATATACATCTCTTATAACTAAGAATATTAAAATTACTCGTTTTTCCCCCTTTTTTGGAGGAGGCAGTCTTGAAAGGAAAAAAAAAGTAATGTACAAGCAGATGTGCTGCTAGATCTACAGGCTTCTGCCAACCATATGGCATCTTAAAGAAAGATGGTTGGAGCGTCTGGATTAGCAAAGAGTTGGGATGGAAAGCCATGTGTCGTGTTGGTACAAGCAGTTGTTTTAGCTCTCTGTAAAAGGCTTCAGGAGATTGTGTAATGGAACAAATGGTACTGCAAGCCTAGTAACAGCCTTACCGCTGCTGGAGAGGCAATTGGCCCCCAGGCACCTACTGCTCCGTCCTTTCCTCCCCCCTCCCATTCCCCCATTTGTTTATTAATATATTGAAAAATGGCATGATTATATTCTCCTTTTTTTCTGGTACAAAGAGCTGCTGAGCCTTTCCCTGTTTTTTAAACTTCTTTCATTCGCAAGGAGGATTTTCAGCTTTTAAAAATTATTATAATGATCAGTGTTTCATTTGTTTAAAGGGAGGGGTATGAAATCAGGGCCATTTTATCTGAATTTCTGATGTCTTTATAAGAAACATCTTCATTTCCTTTAACTGGGAAATGGTAGCATTGTGTGTGAAAGATGTTTAAGCCTAGTATTCCTATTTCTATCAATATTTAGTAATTAATGAGGAATTAATCTATTGCTCTGGAATTACAAAGCTATCAATCTCTAATAAAAAACAGAGATTGTGATACCTTATTTTTGGAGCTTTTGTGAATGAAATAGTTGTAATTATCTCTGTGCTCACTAAGAGAATGGAGGTTGAGTTTATGAAAACACTCAATTTCTCTGTTCAGCTGTTTCAAAGGCTGATTAAAACAGGAACCAGAGGTCCAGTGCCTGCAAATTGCTCACATGTAATATAGCAATTACAGTTTTAATTGTAATACTAAGATTGCTGTTTTTAAAAGAAGATTCTAAAAGATTTTGTGGAACCTGCTGATAAGAAGGTCATGAAACAAAAGCCTCTGTGAAACAGTTGCAAAGACTATAATTACTAGTATTGAATTATCCCTTTATTCTGAAATTTTAATGGATGGTCTTTTCAGACATTACTTTTCAGTACAAAATGCGTGTAACACTTAGGAATGATGTGCAGCTGCCTGCATGATTGAACAGCTGTTTGTCCATTAGGTTCAGACTGTTTGCTTGTATTGTGTGGGCAAGATCTGTGGTTTTTCAAATGCATTGTTCAAAAAGTACACATATTCTGCAGTCAGTAGCATCAGAGAGAGCTTTTAAGAATAAAATAATGCACCTACTTTCCTGAGAGTAAAGACATGAGTATATACATAATGCAGTTATGCCCAAGTAAATAATAGTAGGATTAGGCTATTAAAAGTTTTTTTTTATGGATAAAGCCTGTCTTAGGTTCCAAATATATTTTACAGGCTATATTATCTACAGTAGAGTTTAAAAAACAATTTTTATACAATCTCCTCTCCCTTCATATTAATTACTTCATTTTTTTCAGGTCTCTTTCACCAGACTTCTTTATTTTCAAAATGTAAGCTGCATTATTGCGACAATCTGTCTCAATGATCCCCAATTAGAGCATCTAAAGTAATCTGGAATTGTACCTGTCATTCATGCAAGCTGTGAGCCAAGGTATGGGATTATTTGATCTCTCATAAATAAAAGGGAAAGTAGCATGTAGTGCATTTTACCAGCTAAGGCTGATTTGTCATCTATTTGTCATCTTTCCGAGAGAACTATATCTTGGTTTTGCTTAGCCATACTCAGATAATTTCAACAATATTCTATTGAATGTAGTAATGGAACAGCTTTTATGGTTGAGCTAATCTAAAATACAGTTGTTATTTTACTGGCTCTGATTGTTGGGTCTCTTGCATATGGGACAAACTCATGGCTGACATTTGCAAGAGTAACTCGTGGTCTGAATTTCTTGTACCTGATTATTCTCGTTTCTGTGTTTGTACCTATAGGGCCTAAGTGTGTGAAGGGATGTTCCTTTGGGTACACTGAGTCATATTTAAAAGACTAGCCTTAAAGAAACCAAATCATGATGTTCCTCTAGTTTAAAGAAGGCAGCTCCAGAAGCTGATGGTAAACAGCATAGCTTAGCTGTGTTGGTTGTCTTTTGGATCTGTTCTAAAATCATATACTTTATCAAAAAGTTAACAAAAATTTTGGAATGAAAATGCAAACATGCAAAAAGCACTTCTCTTGATTGGGAGGGGGGGGAGGTACACCCCCCTTTTTACCAGCATGCCTCTGAGTGTGTACAAAAACAGGAATTTCGTTGTTAGTGCTACTAAGTCTGGCAGAGAAAGAACTTGTAGTTTTTGGGGGATGCTATGTGTGAAAGAAATAACAGGGAAGAGTAGTAGCATTTAGTAGGAAACAGCTAGGGTGCTCCATGAGTCTCTTGGAGAACATTTTACTCAGCATTTTCTAAAAACAGGCAGTTTTAGTTCTTTTAAACTATGATTTGCTATTGATTGGAATGTTAATTCCAATGAAATGGAATGTGTTGTGATATGATATTGTTACTGATAGTAGTATTTATGGTTTTTTCCTGATTTCTCCCAGGAAATATTGACTGTGTGAATGGTTGAATAGACAGTTTATTTTTTTAAAGAAATAGCGTATTGTATAGATGTATTATAAATATTATGGTTATAATTTTTACTTTCTCATTTGCTCAAGGATTCTCACATTTTTGGTGAATCTGTGTGTCTGTTTATGTGCATAAGAAAAAGAATGTTGCAGACTAAAATAAAGAACTAATTTTTAATATTATTTTCATCAATAATATTTCAATTAATATAAAGAACTTAGGATTCATTTAAGAAAAGAAACAGAAAGCAGAGCTGTGCTTCAACTTTCTGCAATTTGAATAATAGCAAAATTCCTTTAGATTCTAGAAGAATACAGATTTGTATGTCAGAAATAAAAGGAAGATTCACACAGCCCTTTTGCATTCATTTCTAAATAATCTGTTTCTCCTCACAAGTACTGTATGTCACATGGTAATCTGATTGTTTTTTCCTCCCAACTCTTCTAAAATTAATTGTTCAAAAAGTTTGGGTTATTATAATGTGTATGTATCAGAGGTCAATTTGCCCAGACAATGAAGTGATGGGGTGTTTTACCCATCACAGGGGTCTTTCTCATCTTCATTTAGTATTTGACATCTTGAAGCTCCAGGAATGATTCAAAGGCATTCTGTCACTTTGAAAAAGGAAAACATTCCATTACAAATGCAGAGTTGCTAATGTTTCTTTTTTTAACAGAATTAATCCAAACTTATACATTGATCTACATTGTTTTCTAAATCCCTTCAAATGCCTGATGAGTCTTAGGGGCCTCCCATACGCTCTGCACATGCCATCAAACCCCAAAAAAGCCATTCTCTGTTCATTCTGTGCAGCCTGCTAGATGTACTGTGTCTGCTAGATGTCAATTCTTGGGAAGCTCACATGCAGGGAGGTTCTTTTTAAAGGCATTGTGGTCTGAACAAGAAAGCTCAGATTGGACAGCCAAGTCTTGATGGTTCAGGATTATTTCATAGCTTCTTATTAAAATTCAATTTAAAAAAGCATTAGTGATAAGGAGATAAATGAAATTATCATAAAGTTCTGAAGAAAAAGATATCTTAAACAGGAACTATTTAAGAACATTTAGAACCCTAGTTTGTGCAAGGAATAAATAATTATGAAAGTGAGCAATAAAGCACTTGTTTATTTTTTTTCTAATACAAATACATAAAAAATAAAATAAAACTAGTGTACAGTATTAATAAAAATCATTTCTCCTTTCTTATCTCAAATTTCCAAGGAGGAAAATATTAAATGACACTGGTTTGAACACCTCTGAATGTTCAATTTATGTGTTTCTGTTGACTTGAGGAACCCAAAGGAAGACAACCATTAACAAGTAATTATAGATTAACATAGAAGTAGAAATGGAAGTGCCAACCAATATGTTCTGCTTGCTATTAAAAATACATTTGATGCTCTTATACCAAAATGTTAGAAGCTGAGAGTACCTAACACTTTGTCCTTGTGCCACTTTTCTCTGTTTATGCAAATTATAGGATGGAATAGGAAAAAAGGATATTTATTTATTATTTATTAATTTAATTTATATACCGCCCCCTCTCCCGAAGGACTCGGGGCGGTGTACAGCCATTTAAAAAGAAACACATAGAATAATTAATTAAAAAACAGTTAAAATAATTAAATTATGGCTTACAATTAAAAAGTTTAAAAAATTTAAAAACCAATTTAGTCAATTAACAGACCCCATTACTTTAAAATCTCTTAATGTGCTTTAAAAATTCATTAAAAATCATTTAACCCTTGAGGTATCAGGCCAGGCCAGCAAGTTGAAATAGATGTACACTATTTGGCATACATTAAATGAAATTGAAAATGAAATTTCATTGCATACAGCAATTCAAAGGGTCACCACCTCCAATATACTCTACATGAACATAACAAGATAAACAAATAAGTCAATAAATATAAAATTATGCATATACACACATACCCATATATATTATATGAGGTTACACACGTGATACGAAATAAAGAATATAAGTGATATTGTGACTCCCCAAATGCTGTTGAGTTCCCAATTTATATCAATATGGAAACCTGGCTCAAAAATAGTAACTGTGAGAGGGATCTTGGAGTCCTAGTGGATGATCATTTATTTAGACATGAGCCAGCAATGTGTGGCAGCAGCCAAAAAAGCTAATACTGTACAATCATCGTACAGTACAGAGGCATAGAATCAAAATCATATGGAATATTAATACCACTTTATAAAGCCTTAGTAAAGTCATGCTGTAGTCATAGAAAAAAGATGAGTACAGTGATTTATTTATAATCCATTAGAAAACAGCCATCTCTCCTCAGCGTTTCAATAAATTACATTTCCAGGAAGAAAATATAAAGTGATCCAACATTATCAGATCACCCTTTCAAACTAGCCTAACAATTTAGATACCAAGTTTGGTTTGGTTAATTTAAAGCAGATGTTATCTCCTATATGGCATAGGAAAGAAGAATGGAAATATGAGCTTGAAGCTTACTATAATACATTTTTATTGGATGTGATCTGTTTTACCAATGCGCTTTTTAAGAAGTCTATTTTTTTGTAATACATTTTTATTGTTTTTGTTTCTCTGCTATTCATTTTTTCATATTATCTAGCTGGCATTCTGCTTTTCAGTGAAAGTACAGGGTATGAATTTAATGAGTAAATGTGAAATGGAAAACTGCAGTGCCTATTAACTACTGAGTTGCGCCTTAAAATTAAACTTAATTAATCCAATCCCAAATTACCCAGGAAGGCAATTTTTTCAGCCTTAAGTGCCATATAGCTTGCCAGGTTAAGCTGGAAAATATCAGGAGTGCACAATGTTTAATGAGTGGTGTGCGGTGGTTGCATGGCAGAAAAGGGAAAAAGAAATAATTAGCATGTTTCCAAAGAAATGTAGGTGATATCATTCAGTCATACACTGAATGAGTTAGGATTCT
>JANHFJ010002447.1:230333-242469 GCA_032468195.1 Cerberus rynchops
TTACCAGTAGTGGTTTCTAGTACATTCATATGTCTACAGTTCCCATTATTCAAAGACATAGAAAAAATGGTTGGAACCAGTTATACTTACAGACCTAGTATAGGCATAGCTTTAGCAATAAAGGCAATTCACTATAGCTAAGTGTGATTGTCTAGGCAGGGGGTATTTAAGAATTACGTGTGATCTAATGGGAAGACAGATGGCAGCTAACTTGGTTAAAAGTAGTTTACCCTGGGGAAAATGCCACAAAAACAGTAATGGAAAAAGTGTGAGGCAGAACTCCATAAGAAGTTATATGCAGTTGCTAAGGGAAATCTTGTCTCTTGTCTCCCAGCCAACAATTTGAAAGAACAAAAATCCCAAGTTTCATTTAGCCATTTTGGTTGATAGCAACATCTCTATAATTTCAACCCATACTGAAATGGGGGTGGGCATTGAGTACATGATGGTTGATAACAAACTTATTATTTAAAATTTTATTTTTTTAGACAGAGATAGTTATGTGATAAATTTTCAGGTGGGGTGCCCTAATAGAAATATGGGAAGCATTCTGCACTAAATCAGACTATTAATCCATTTGACACATATTGTTCACAGTGGCATGTAACAGCTCTTAAATTAAATCAGATTATTTCCTATCTCCATCTTCTACATGCAAATCAGATATTGTAGCCCTGAAAAATGACTTCCCTAAATCACAGGCATTTTTGAAATCTTATCATTCAAAAAGACTTTCAAGTCCAACCTTCTTCTTAGTGTAGGAATCCAAATAAAAGTATTCCTGACAATGGTTGTCTAACCACCTCCGGTATCGGAGATTACTTCTCTGAGAAAATGACTGTAGTACTGAACTGCACTACAATTTAGGGAATTATCCCAGCATTCAGTTGGAATCCACTTTCATGATTTTACTGATGTTTTATTGTGTATTGTATTTAGGGATATTTAAAAAGTACTGTCATATCATCTTTCCAAAGCTAACAGTTTCCATTATATTCTCTCTCTCATCATGATTTAGTTCTAGTTCCCAGTTCTTGTTTGCATCATTCTCAAAGGTTTTCAGGCCTTTAAGAATAAACATAATAGTGTCCTGAAGATGAGATATGATCGGCACAGAGCAAAGAGGAACTTAGCTCTATTATTTAATAGCTATATCTAAAAATGAGATAGGATTAACAAATCCATGCTGACTCCTAGCAATTGTTGCATTGTTTTCAAGATGCTTTCTGATCAATCTCTTTATGATCAGGTCTGGAATCTTTCCAGGAAGCGACATTAGACAGACTGGTCTGTATTTCTTCAAGATTCTCCTTTCCCCTGTTCAGGAAAATAGGAGGTATAGTTTTTCTTTTCCATCTATCCAACATTTTATCTGTTTTCCAGATCATCAGCAAATCCCTTCAAAATCTTAGGATGCATTTTATCTGGGCCCAGAGATTTAAATATACTAGAAGTAAATTGGTATTCTTTGGCAATTGTTTTTGAACCTGAAGTTTCTATTCCATGCTCTTCATCCTGATCTTCACAATTGCCTAGTGAAATACAAATTTTCTATGCAGATGACATTAAGCCTTAACAGGACAGGTTAGCTTAATTTAACAAATTGAAAAGTAGTTTTGCATTTCTTTCTTCATCAGGCAATAGATTTGTCTTTCATCCTTTTAATATATTAAAACAATGAGATTTCTTTGTTCATGTTCTTCGCTACTCAGTTTGTTCTGAGCATTGTCTAACTACATAATTCAAAGCTACCTATATGTATTGTTTCTTAATGATCCATTCTTTTCACTTACTATGTCTCCTTTATTGTATTCAAATCATTAATTTGACAGGTACTCATACTGCTGTTTCTGTTTTCTTTTTCATTAGAACTGTTTGTAGTTGTATAAACAATTGTGTCACCTTTTCAAGGAGCTCCCACTCATCTTGAACAATTTTTCTTTTCAATAATAATTTCTTCCATAGCTGAATTATAGCTATTCCAATAGATTATTGTTCAACCTATCCTTAAACTCATCTAGTGAGAAGGCACTCATTACTTCTTTAGGTCTATTTTTCTAGGTTCTCCTGCTGAACTCCAGTGGTGGACTTCAAATTTTTAACAACTGGTTCTCTGCCCTAATGACTGGCTGGGTGGGTGTCTGAGTGGGCCTGGCCAACTCAGTGTCACTTACAACAAAGGGTGCTTCGCCTTGTCCACCCTCTCATGACTGTGGGGATGCTGCAATGGTCGTAAGTGTAAAAAACAGTCATAAGCCACTTTTTTCAGTGCCATTGTAACTTGTCACTAAATGAACTGTTCTAAATCAAGGATTACCAGTACAAAAATACAAAAAGCTTCTTTGCTTGCAAAAGCTTCCCTAAATACCACTTATTAGATTAGAAATGGGGGGAAATACACTGAAGATCAATAAGTCACAGCCATCATGGAAACCTAAACCATTCTGTCTGAATACCTTTCTTTTCCTCAGCAATACCTGCAACCTGGAGTTACAAATCAGGCAGGGTGCCAGAGCGCATTGAGGAATTAAAATAGTTAAAATACAAGTATAACTATCAGCAGCCAAGTTACTCTTGCTCATAAAGTGAAACCCTTTAGCAGAGGGGTCATTTAAGCTCTCCAGAAAGTGGGTGGGCATATTTAGGCAACGAAATGCCCAGCTAAAGAGACAAATTAACATCTTGAGTGAGGGCTAATCTTATTCTGCCTTTGTTCAGACCTTGCTGCAGGGAATTTTTGCCTATGAATAGAGCTATTTATCTCTTCATCTCTTAAGTGCTGGCATCTTCTATGGGCTATTAAGGAAGGTGGGGCTGCTTTCTTCCTCTAAGAAAATATGTTTCAGGGAAATACATTCTTCCTTTTTAATATTTCTCAAAATATTTCATTCTTCTAGAAGAGGAGTGGGTGCTAACTTTTTACAATTAGTGCCATGTTACTATGCCATATTATCATGAGAGAAAAGTAAAACAAATTGGAAGGAGGATTCACTTATGATCAGTGAGCAATCATGTGCCTTGGCAACTCCAAAGCAATGCAAGAGACTCCTGTCCCAAAGGTGCTTTTTCAAGAGGCAACTGGACATTCTGGAAACCATGGAAGTCCAGTTGAAAAAAGCACCTTTGGGACAACCATGACCTGGATGACTAAAGAATCCCCATAGCCAAGAGACTTCTGTGCTCAGTGAACTGACAAAGCAGTTTCCACCCAGGACAAGAAATCATTAGATCCATTTGCACCACTTAAATATACCAGCTGGTCTCACTCACTTCACAAGATAGCCTAAGGTAATCATCCAGATCTAAGGAAAGATCACATGCCCCCAGAAAAGCAGTAAAAAAAATCAAACAGAATGTCAAGCTTGCATCCTGCCTCTCAGCCATTTCTTTTATGGTTATACCAATCCTTATGTAAATAGCTGTTCCAGCCATGTTGGAAGTATGCTCCAAAAAGTTTAAAACAACCCTTGAACAATCTTTAAGGCTGCAGACAGTAAATCTGGGCATACTGCCAAGAACCATTAAGGCTGTTGCAATGTAGGCAGTTTCTGAAAATACTTGAAGCAGCAGGGCAATTAAGATAAGGATTAGGCTAGAAACACAGGCATACAAGAATGTTTGCTTCCTGCGTTCCTTGCAGGATTGGCCCTGTAAAGTGGGAGAAATTTCTTCCAAGAACTTCTCCGAACTACTCAGAAAATTAACATCTGGTTCTAGAGAACCAGTTTGAACCAGTAGCAGCCTACCTTTGCTGTTAGGGATGTATTTATTGATTTATTTATTTGTTTATTAAATTTATATGCCACTGATCTCACTGTTTACGTGACTCTGGCAGATTACATTTCTAACTTTCAAACAGAACTTATTCTCTTTTAACTTAAATCTTGCATTGTGTGTCTTGCATTTTAGAATGAAGTACACATCTTAAATTTCTTATGTATATTACTGCACACCTTCAACTATTTTAAGAATAATATCATATACTGAAATATCTTCCCTTCTTTTTTCAGGACTGTATATACCAGTTCTCAATGTAGGAGTTAGTTTTCATTCTGTCTGGCATTCTTGGTGTTATTTGAGCCTGGTTCTGTTTAGGTCATTTTGAAATGTGGTGCTCAGAACAGAATAGACAACTTTGGATGCAGTCTGAAGAGATGAAAACTATTCTGTCCTATTAACTGAAAATTATATATCTAAAGGCAGCTTAAAGTGCATTATGATTCCAACACTTACGCACTACAACTTTTAAGTGAAGACCTTCCTGGTCTAAATTTGTCTATTTTGTTAGAATAATTTCACAATTATAGAAATATCAGTATTGGTGAAAAATCTACATAATCATTAAAATAATTTCAAGCCTTATGATGTGCTATAACTTTATTTCTACTCATCATCCACAATGATCTTTATAATGTTTAGGAAGGGGGGAAATTCACTAAGAAAGAACTAGCATGTGGTTTAATATGATCAGAATAATCTTGACAGAAGATATAGTGACAAAAGTTGTGTTTCACAATAGAAGATGGTTAAATAGATGTTAAGCAATTGTAGTTGTGATTTAGTAATGATACCATCTTTTTAAAAAATGTGAGATAGAATCTATCGGCTAAAACTAATGAGCACAAAACTACATTGCTTTGGCCCAGGATGGACAAATAGAACATCTGGCATATTTGGCACCAATGACACAGCTGGCATTGTTGGAACCATTTCTGCAGAAGGTACAGATGCAGAAATGGGAGAATTGGTACAAACAGTGCAGATGGAACAGTTGGAACAGATGACAGTGGGCAGAGCTGGCGATGCTGGCACAGGTGTCATAACCTCAACAGCTGGCACAAGTTGTGACAATCCTGGGATTTCTTAGTGCAAGGCACATGTTCATTTTGGCTTTGGTTGCAGAGAGATAAGAGCATTTTATAATTAGTAAATGTGCCATTTGAAAAGGAACTCCCCCCACCCCTATCCTTAAGGACATCTACCTCCAACTGTTAAAGCTTGGAATGCAGAATATTTTTGCACATTATAATTTCCCAGAGAAAGCTGCAATTGATAAATACAGATTTAATAGAAGGCAATTAGACTTTTTAAATTCTCATACAGCTAATAATTATGGACAGGATTTCTTTATAAGAGTTCTATTGAAAAACATGTTCAGTACTATATCCTGATTGTGGAGATTAAAGCAAGCTTTGTCTTAGTGCCAGAGCATGTTTACAATCAAATTGGTGGGTTATAGTTTCCTATACTCTCCTAAAGCACAGTGTTAGTAATTAAATGGAGGCTGACAATCACCAATGTGAACACAACAGCATTTGATTACTTCTGCCAAAAATATGTTACCTGCTTGCTTAAAAATGTAACTAGATGCTTTGATTCAATATGAAGAGAAGTTTTGTTCTTTACTGTAGAAAAGTTACAATTTTTAAATTAAGAAAAAGGATTGTTTCTTTACAAGTTTGTAAGTCACTCCTAGCAGGTAAAAGAAATAAATTAGATGATAATATATGGAAGTTCTCAAAGTTTCATCCAAGTCTAACATATGGCCACCTAGGGGCTAGATCCAGATTTTGTTGGTGGTTGTTTACTTCTATTGATTTCAATGAGATCTACATTATTTAGAGAGAAAAACTCATGGTTAGCTTAGGCTCGATCCAGCACTTTCTGCCTGCCAGGCAGAATCTAACACTTTTAAAAGATTGGACCCAGCACATTTAGGTGGATTCATTTAAATGTATCTAAGCGTCATGGGATATTCTAATTAAAAGAAAGTGGAGTTGAAGAAATTGGTTATTACCTCCTAGGTTAAGAGTTTTCAACTTTTTTTCAGGCTGTGGAATACATTACTTTAAAAAAAATTGGCTGTGCATGAAAAGACTTTTTTGTTCTTTGCCTTTTGCCCTTGATCTTTCAGAGAATCCTAAGTGTCAACAATTAAAAAGAAACTCTGGTCTAGACAACCACCAATTCACAATGCAGCCTAATTACACAAATGTGTTTATTAAATTTATTAAATTTGTTTGCTGCCCCTCTCACCAAGCAGTGACTGATAATATGTGCTAACTGGCAGCAGTGCTAAGCAACAAATACGGACCTGATTTCAAAGCAATAGAATAACAGAATTGGAAGGGACTGTGGAGGTCTTTTAGTCCAACCCCACTTCTCAAATAGGAAATCCTATATTTCAGACAAATGGTTGTCCAATCTCTTCTTTAAAAAACTCCATTGTTGGTTTTTAGAGGCAACTGTAGATTATTTTTATATATTATTTTTTGACATTCATATATAAAAGTGCTACAATAATGTAGATGATCATGAGTTGAAAAAATATAGGTGATTATGGGAATTTCTGCATCTCTTTGCTGCTAACTACTGCTCATCTGCATTTTGTAGCTATTATTATTAGTTTTATCCCACATCTTTATTTATAGGCAAGGCAATGAATACAATATATACCCTCATGCATCCTGTTTTTCCCACAGTAACCATCTTGTAAAATGGGTTGGTTTGAGAGAGAATGACTGGCCCAAATCACCCAGTTGCTTTTCATGTCTAAGGGAAACCTAGAACTCCCAGTCTCCGGTTTCCAGCCAGCATTTTAACCACATTGGCTCTAATAGTCCTAAAATTAAGAAAGTAATGGTGCCAAGAATTCAAGGCCCGTATAATCCCCACCCCTCCCTCTGGACCAGGGATCCAGCAGGAAGCTGATAGGCTCTTGCATGCAGATAGAAAGTTTCAGTATACCAAAATTTTCCTCTGATAATAACGGTAAGCATTTGTCACAATGTAGTTAACAACTAATCAGAGCAGAGTATTCCCTCTGTGTTATTGTTGAAGAAATACATCTCATAGAGTCAAAACACGATGTGAGACATTATCCTTTTCTTTTGCTCAGGCTGAATGAAGACTAAACCACAAAAACAGATACCAGATCAAATCAGATCAATAGAAAGTTCTCACATATTGCTGCCATAAAGGTCTTGATGTTTTATACTGCATATGACCTTCCAGGGTCAATAGCATAACCTTCATATGGCATATATAATAGGGGAATTCTATTATTTCATTATCTTATATTTACATATTGCTTAATGCCTATATTTTATTTTCCATCCTCACAGCAGTACTATATGAATCATTCTCAAACTACAGATTAATGAGACTAATCCTCTTCCAGACCAACATCCTAAAAGACTATCAAGTAAACTCCAAAATAGATTTTAGACTTTTTCCATGACAAAAAGGAAAGAATCAACAACATCTGGGGGGGGGGAACCCTGGGCCTACCCATGCTTGTTCTGTCATAGTTTGAATGTTTCTCAATAATTTACTCTGTTATATAAACAAAGAGTGGTTTTTATGGAACTTTACTGAGATGGAATAGCTCAAATGGCTCTTTCAGATCAATAAAAATGTTTGGTAAGGGGTCCAGAAAATACCTGAAGAAATTTCATAGAGGCATTCAAACCCAGCATAGACTCTGATAAAGATTGCTAGAATGTACTTATTTATCTGTTGAATGAAAAGGTAGGATAGTAGATAATTCAGGAATATCACCCTAATTACACAGTCCCCACCTAATTAGGGTGCTGCCTCTTCTCAATCAAACTCTGGAATGTAGAGGAGCAACAGTCTTTGCTACTGGTTGTGAAACACAGTGAATAATAAAGTTCCCAAAGTCAGATTTAGTTCAATAACTCTCACAATGACATTTGCATTTCAGCAAGTCAGTCAACTTCTGGAATGTGCTAGGTTTGGCATTATTATCCCTTTTAGCAACTGCAAATATAAACTCATCCCCCTCCCTTTCCATACATACATCCAGAAAGACAAACGCCAGTGGGTGAGTTCTATGTAGCAGCTGCTACCGAATGTCTCAGGTTGGAAAAAACTATGTCTTTAACTAGCACATGTCAGTAAATGTTTGCTACTGCTTATTTATCCTATTGGCAATTTTGTTTTTAACAACTTGTTCTATATTCATTCTTGAATTTTTATAGCACATATATCCTGTGTTGGTGCTGTTGGTGGTGAAAAGTAGCAGTTGGGTTCAATAGACCTGGTCATAAATGGCCTGATTTTCCAAAAAATTTGTGGGCAGAAAAATTGGCTGAGTTGGAAACAGAGATATACTTTAACCATTTTCTAAATGTTTTAATGAGAAATTACATTAGGAGGATTTTACTCAGTTGGGATTTAATAGAAGCATGGAAGGCATTGGATAGAATAAAAGCATTGTAGTCCACTGGAGAGATAATTGTCAAAACAAATAAGTTATTCACTCACTTCAGAACTAAATAAGAATAAGAAAATCAGAGTATACTCATGAGACTTTAGCAAAATTCTTAACTTTAAAATCTTATATAAAATAAAGTCACTTACTTGAAATGAAATGAGAACTGGTGGGAAGCAATGTAGAAAAATATATCTGTCCAATAGTAAGATTCAAAGGAGATAGATAATTTTAGTAATGAAAGAAAACATTAACTGCCCCAGCCTTTCTAACTATGTTTTCTTATGGCAACAATATATAATAAATGTTGACTATGGCTTGATCTTTCAAAGTTCTTGAGTCCCCAAGAGCCTTGCTTGCTAATATTCAGAAATAAGCACAGTCCTTCTAATACTGTCCTAACAATAACAACTAGACATCCAGGCTTATTAAAATATTCAACAATATTCCACTGTGATGTTATTGTGATTTACTAATATAAAGGTATTAAAAATTCAAAAATGCTAAAATACCATTATTGTAAGGAAAGAAAACTGACAGTGATATTGTCCATGAGTGCAGTGGCAGCAAAGTAGAGTTTTTGCTTAAAGTCATTTTCCACCATGGGGGAAATAGACAGACCAGACCAAATTGGGGCTTCCTCATAACACAGTCATTTTTGGGACCCAGGAAGTGTACCTTCCTTGTCATGGCTCCTGCTCTCAGAATGAGGTCTCCCCAAAGATCCAGTCATCTCCCATCTGAATGGTATTCTGAAAGGCCATAAAGACAGTTAGTCTCCCAGGCCTTGAGAGAGAGCAGGTGGAACCCCATGTTGTTGTGTTTCAAATAGGTTGTATAAATGCATATGCTTTTATATTAGACAATTTTGTTTATTTCTATTATTGTACTAAGTTTTCATTGTGTTTAGATTTTTTTTTATATTGTAAGCCACTTACTACCGGTTCTATAGGCAGGGCTTGGTGGGCGAGGCTGGGGGGTGTCATGTGACTGGGTGGGCAGTTTCTTTAAGCAGGGCAATAAAGATTAGGCTAGAAACAACACCAGAATGTTTTTTTCCTGCCTTCCTTACAGGATTAACCCTGTAAAGTGGGGAAAAAACAAAAGATTTAACAACAGGTTCTCCGAACTGCTTAGAAAATGTACTAAGCATCTGCTAGAACCTGCTGAATTTCACCTCTGATTCAAACTCAGTTAAAGTTGGGGGTTGCTAAAACTGAATCAAATAAATAGGATTGACTGGCTGGCTGGCTGACTGATTGATTGACTTGATTTGTTTACTGCCTATCTCGCCTACTATTCCATTTAGCAATAGATATGGGCATAATTGATCTGAGAATTGTTAATGAAACAGTGTTCTTGTCATGTCCCAGCATATAATTTGTGTATATATACTACTGTTGTTCTCTAGTGGCTGGGAGCCAAATACTAATCTGCATTGTTTGGAAGCTGACCTGGCCCCTTCATCCATCAACCCTCACTCCCAGAACAAATGCATCCTAGGAAGCCAAACTCGATTTCCTTTAGCATTTGGAAAGAAACAGAACCATCAGAAAGAATCCAGCCTAATCCATGGTACAAGTTCACCTGAGGACAAAAATCCACATCCCATATACACAATAGCGCTGATAAGAGTTAGATTTATCTGTATTTAATTGTTCTGTTCACCAGCACTCAGCACTGCTTATTTTGTATTTGGGTTCTTATTTCAATTCTATGTATTTCTATTTTTCCCAGTTTCACCATCCTGTTCTTTTAATAAAGCATCCAGATCTACGCACACGGTCTGTTTTATTGGAGAGGTGGGTTTAGCTGCATGTTAAGCTGCACACAGAGTAACCTATAGTGAAGACAGAACAGTTCTGCATATATTTTAAATGTTATGCGTACCTTAGTCCAGTAGGTCAATACCACAATATTTCTCCTTTTACTTTTAATTGGGAATATATTTCAAAAATTATGGGAAGAGGGAATTATAAGCAAATTGTTCTGCTGAGGAATTTACCTTATCCGTTTTTCAGAATAATTGAGGCCTTTTGCATATATGGACCTAGTCAGCATCCTGCCCCTTCATGCAATGTCATCATGTGGTCTGCAGAGGAGTTGTGAAGCTGAGCTGACATAGGCTGAATTCCTGCTCTGGAGGAAACATTGCAAAAGTATTTTTTCAGCATTTTCTTTGTTGCTGTGTGACATTGGCAGGAACTCTTGCCCTATCTCAGTTTCTGGAATGTCTGCCCCATGCATGTCAGTTCTACGCAAGCAATCAAAAGGGTGTTTTGTTCGGCTCCCTCTCCCCCAATATTGTCTCCCACTGTGAAATGAAACAATAATTCTAACTCTACCCTATTTCCTCGATGGCTCTTCCATACTCCTGCTTCCTCATCCATCCAAGCAGGGGAACAGCAACAAAGACACTAACATGATATGAAATAGCAGCACAAGATAAGTGAGGCAGAGTAAGTGGTTTTGTGCAAATGTCTGGCAAGTTGTTTAGCAACCAGAACTTAATTCATAAGAGTAAAATATAAATAAAAGCAAGAAGCTAGTGAGTGAATTTACA
This sequence comes from Cerberus rynchops, assembly GCA_032468195.1. Taxonomy (NCBI): domain Eukaryota; kingdom Metazoa; phylum Chordata; class Lepidosauria; order Squamata; family Homalopsidae; genus Cerberus; species Cerberus rynchops. The sequence goes on from JANHFJ010002447.1 coordinate 241,133, forward strand.
TAGAATTGCACCAGGAAGGTCCCAAATAAGTTTTTTTTCTCCTTTGCTTGTTGCTACAAGGTCTGATCCAAGGAACATCATTCTTAGGATTATAATGGAGAAAAAGAATAACATTCAATTAACATTAAAAGTGCGATGTTTTGAAATTTATCAGCAGCAAAAACAAAAAGGATCAGGCTAATACCAAGAATAACTACAGGGCAAATTCAGAAGAGAAAACGTTAGAACAGTGTTCACTTATAATTCCCAGAAAAATCAAATGTTCTCAAACATACCATCCACCGTGGTGAATGAGTAACCTTTCTTTGCTGCACTAGATCTTTCCTCTCCGTAAAACCTTCCAAAAAACAGCGACCCTCTCCATTTTGAATAAAGAAAGAATCAGACAAAGAAAGCAAAATAGCTGCAATAAATACATGAAGCAAGATTTCAACCTTTGATTTGTATCAGTTAAGAAGTTTCCAGCCACTCCAGAGTTCATGTTGTAAAACAAAGATTTCTTTGTGGGGTTAGTGAGCATAGATTTCCCTAACAGCTGGCGCTGAAGGTAAAATAACTCTTCTGCCAGTTGTGGCCTATTTCACAGATGTCCTTTTGTTTCCCCTTTCATAGTAGCCACAATTTTTGCTTGAAGTTTCCACTCCTTTTCTCTTCCCTAATGTAGGCAAACATATGCTAAAACTCAAACCTATATACAAGCCCAAACTGTTTTGCTAGAACTGGGTGCTGGAAAAAATAGTGATAGAAAACTTAACCTCCCCCATAAATTAACAGTTTGGTTGCAGTCTGAAAAAACCAATGGGAACTGATTAACCAAATGCCTTTTAATTTCTGCTGGACAGAAAAGAAACAAAAAGAAATGGGTAGGGTGGGAGATCAGGCCAAGCACATATTTCAAAGTTGCTGGCAAATGCAAACCCTACATAGAGAAAGTGTTTGTTTATATGTTATGAGGGGGAAAATCTTAAGAGAGTCCCCATGTAACATTATGGATGGAGACATCTGCAGCTCTGGTACCAGCTTTTAATATGTAATGCCATGTAGATTTGTTAGCCTGATGATTCTACCATTGATGCATATTTATGGTAATGTGCAGGTAGTTCCAATGGACCTAGTAACTCACCATAGTCAAGTAGGAAACTAGACGGGGTGAAATTCGATGTATCATAGTCCTGTCAACTGATTGCTATAGAGCACTTTTAAGGCCTCCATAGTTATTTGGCTGACAAGTGTTTCCATTTAGAAGGTGATGTGGAGGATTGTGTGTGTGTGTGTGTGTGTGTGTGTGTGTGTGTGTGTGTGTGTTTGGTTTTTTTGTGAGGAGATACTTGGTTACC
>JANHFJ010002447.1:269853-284685 GCA_032468195.1 Cerberus rynchops
ATAGCCTGGTTTTTTTTGGAACACCCATAAAAACCGATGGGGGGGGGAGACAGTTAGAAAGGAGGCTCTGGGTTTTATGGGCTAGAGGAGCAGCTTGTTTTGGATGGTAAAAGTCTCAAGTGGACTTAGGAAAACCCCATCCAGGATACACACCTAAGAGGAGAGGAAGAGAGTATAAGCTTCAGAGCAGATTTTGTAACTGCAGGAGAGAGGATAAGGAGCAGTTCCGAATAAGTTTGCAAGGTTCAGAGTTTACAGCCTCATTTGCAAGATGGGAGATGGAGGGGGGGGGGTTGCTGGGGGATTGGGCTGAGCTTGGGAGCAAAGAGGGAGTCCTTTGTGTGTGGCAGAGGCTGTGCAGTGTGTGTTTTGTCTCACAGCTCAAAAGGTCAGAAGGGGTAGGTGATGTGGAGAGCAGTGCAGCTGTGGAGACAAGGCAGGGTGGATTGGAGGAGAGAGATTTGCTCCCTCCCAGAACACTTATGTTCAGCTCTTCCTCCTTACTTCCCTTTTGTTGTTCCATTGACTACTGTTCCTGTATATGCCTGCTTCCTTCTTTCCTGTCTGCGCTGCCTTCACGTCTGTTCATTTAACTTGCTTAATCTTAACACACTTTGCAGTATGTCAGGAGTTGAAGATTAAGTCAGCTATAACTTCATTTAAGTTGATGTCTACTCTCTATGAAAGGTGAAAGGGGAAAATCATAATTGAGTCATCTGCCATGCTGTGTTTGTCTCACATTCACCCAGAACTTTTACTTTATTTGTAAAATTCTATTAAGAACAGTGTCAAGAAAGAGATTTCTTGAATTAAGCAGCTATCATCGTAAAATGAGATGAGGGAAGTTATGAGTAAATGGTGCAGAAAACTTTGTTAATTAAACATTGTCTGTGGCCTAAGACTGGCAAGCTGGATACTTGTCTATTCTGCTGGGCTGAACAGCTTGTTTCATTTTAGTTTATTTCCCGATTACTCACAGCATTTTCCTGTGAATTTAAGAGAGGTCATTACATTTTTTTCTGTTCTCAAAATAGGTTTAATATACGCATACTGAATAAAAATGGTAATAATTTTGAAGTGGATGATAGTATTATTCCTTTACTAATGAATAGCAAACTTGGTATTCGGTTTCATGCCACAGATAAAATATGATAACAGTCCTTGAAATAACTGCACTTTTTACAAGAAGGAGAATATTATTTCTGTTCTTATATTAGCAATGGTATGATCTGTAGAGAAAATTGAGCATGTAGGTGACTTATAAGTGCCCAGAAAAGTGCTCCTTATGGTACATAAAAATATAAGCAATTATTACATCATTAATTAGTAAAATGAATGAACGTACACTTGCATTGATATTTATATATATATATATATCAAGTTTTTCTAAGTATGTTCTTTCTAAATTGATAGAAAAGATGAACTCGGTATCAAGATAAATATATTGGAAAAAATGAATTGCTTAAAATGAACCTCTGGGTTCAGTAAAAATGGATGGGCAAGTTCTCAATATAAAAAAAATCTTCAAAGTTATGACAGAAGGGTTTCTATACTGTACATGCAATGAAGCCCCATATGTCTTAAGGATTTTTTTTCTTTACTTTTCTCTGTTAGAAAGTTTTGAAAAAAGAGACTTTGAAGTATTTTGTTTATACTAACAGACAAGAAAAGTTCTCCTAAGAAAAAGCTGGTGGAAGGAGTGTAGAGGAGTAGCATATGGCATTAAAAGGAGCACAGCTGGAGGTAACATTTCCATCTGAACATGATGTCAGAGCAGCTGACAGCCTGCCATCCCTCAGCCTTTTATTCTAACACACAGACAGGGAGTGAGTGTGTTTGCAGATCTGTGTGTAGGGAAGGTATCTCATTCCTCTCTAACATCATCTCCACTTTGCATCTGTCTCTTTCTTAGTCTGCTTTTTTCCACCAATCTAACAGACCTGGAGCCAGCAAGACTCGGACAAAAGGACTTAATCAGGTTTATGTGTGCTAAAGGTAGGAACAGCAGGAGGCTAGCTACAGTGTGCTTCTCTTGATGTTTGTTTATTTAATTTCCAAACAAAAATCCCATTACTTATTTAATGATGTTTAGGAAAAAATAAGTAGGGTTCATTGAAAAGGGAATAACAGTTTCTATTGAAATTAAGACTTTAAATACATGTTGATACATTTGTTCATGTGCAGTAATATTAAAATAACTATTTAAATGATGTAGTTCCCCTGTTTTTATTATTTAGCACTTGAAAAAATAATGTATAGTTTAGGGAATCATTTTGATATTGTAATTATGATGGCTGTTCTAAGATTACTGTTTCTAAAAGTAAAAATATGAAAATAAGATTTGAAATGATATGATTGAAATGAAAAATATATATGAATATGCATGACGATTTATACTATTCACATTTATGCTTTGCCCAAGCTATTGATGGATCTTGAAATCTATACCCCCACCCTTTTGAAAAAAAGGGGGTCTTGAATATCTATGCAACTTTAGGATCCCATGTACCTTGAAACTAACTTAGTCAGTTTCACCCTATTTTTTCCCCTGGAAATATATTAAAGTTTATTTCAGCACAACAATAACTGAAAGAAGGGTTTTGTTTTCACGACTAATTTAGAACTTGTAGATTTGAGCTGCCTGAATTGGCCAGACAGCTGTAATCGCACTCCTCTATTCTTAATCTCTTTATCTGGGCAGCAGCTGCCATATGGCCACAGTCAGCTGGATCAGATGTTTATAAGCTTCCTTCTTCGTCCCTCTCTGTCCTTTCAGCCTCCTAATTTGATCACAGCTACCTTGTGAGCTGCCCTCCAATCTTTATTTTTAGCCCTCTTAAGGATTAGGATTGATGTTGGCTGTGTGGCACTTAAAGTGATTGTATTGTAAATCTTCTTGTTTTATTCTAGCAGTAGAATATACTTTGGACCAGAGTGTAACTTTAAGAACATATAATTCCCAAAGATGCAGCAGCTGTATGTAACTAGTTTAGCTCAACTTCAGTTGTAAGTAGTAGAAAATAAAGAAGATATTTGTGTAGAAAACTGTAATGCTCATTTTGAATGGTTACACAATGATCCCAAAGGGAGAAAAAAATTACTGAATTATGCCGAAATTATTTCAACAGATATGCAGCAATAACATAGGACAGTTTTAATATATAAAAAGCTTTTTTTTAAAAAAAAATTAAAAGTTTGCATTTTTGTGTATTTTTAAAGGAGGATGTCTGGTAATCAGTTATTTTGTTAGAAAAAGAAAATGGAAAAACTGGCATTCACAGATGAGGCTAGTTATCATGTGTGCCAAGACAGTTTAGAAGCCATTGTCATCTTAATCAGTTAAGATTAGTTTTTAACTCCCCCCTTCTAGGATTAAGCAAGTTATATCAGAGATATCTGCTTCTGAATTCAAATAGTAAAAGGCTGTTGTAACTTTCAAGTTCTGAATATTCATTTTCATCTGCACCTCCGAATCTATTTCTTTACGGTTAATAGGGAACTCTGAAAGTTGCAAAAAGTGATTAACAGAAAGTCATGAAAATTTATTTCTGTTTCTCTACAGAGTGTTACTTCAGGTCTTTGTACCCGTTGCCGAATTATCAAATGTAGCCAATGAATATTTCCAGTGTTTAATTAAATCTTTTTTGCTCCTAGGTTATGAAGACAGCATGGAGTTCCCTGACCACAGCCGGCATTTACTACAGTGTCTGAGGGAACAGAGGCATCAAGGTTTTCTTTGTGACTGCACTGTTCTGGTAGGAGATGCCCAATTCCGAGCACACAGAGCTGTACTGGCTTCATGCAGCATGTACTTCCACCTATTTTACAAGGACCAGCTGGACAAAAGAGACATTGTTCATCTGAACAGCGACATTGTTACAGCCCCAGCTTTCGCTCTCCTACTTGAATTCATGTATGAAGGGAAACTCCAATTCAAAGATTTGCCCATTGAAGATGTGCTCGCAGCTGCCAGTTACCTTCACATGTACGACATTGTTAAAGTTTGCAAAAAGAAACTAAAAGAAAAAGCCACCACCGAGGCAGACAGTACTAAAAAGGAAGAAGATGCCTCAAGTTGTTCGGACAAAGTGGAGAGTCTTTCTGACGGCAGTAGTCACATTGCAGGAGACATACCCAGTGATGAAGATGAAGGGGAAGATGAAAAATTGAGCATCCTGCCCAGCAAAAGGGACTTAACAGCTGAGCCTGGGAACATGTGGATGAGATTGCCCTCGGACTCTGGAGTGATTCCCCAGAGTGGTGGGGAGCCAGACACACATGCAACAGCAGCTGGGAAAACAGTAGCCAGCCCCTGCAGCTCAACAGAGTCTTTGTCCCAGAGGTCTGTCACCTCCATGAGGGATTCAACAGATGTTGACTGTGTCCTGGACTTGTCTGTGAAGTCAAGCCTTTCTGGAGTTGAGAATTTGAACAATTCGTATTTCTCTTCACAGGATATGATGCGAAACAACTTGGTGCAGGTGAAGGTGGAAAAAGAGGCATCCTGTGATGAGAGTGATGTTGGCACTAATGACTATGACATGGAGCATAGCACTGTGAAAGAAAGTGTGAGCACTAATAACAGGGTACCATATGAGCCAGCCCATCTGGCTCCTATGAGAGACGATTCTGTTTTGAGGGAACTAGATAGAGAGGACAAAGCCAGTGATGATGAAATCATAACTCCAGAGAATGAGAGAGTTCAGGTGGAAGGGAGCATGGACAGCAGTCTGCTCCCTTATGTCTCCAACATACTTAACCCTGCAGGCCAAATTTTTATGTGTCCCCTCTGCAACAAAGTTTTTCCTAGCCCCCACATCTTGCAGATTCACTTAAGTACGCACTTTCGAGAGCAGGACGGGATCCGCAGTAAGCCTGCCGCTGATGTCAATGTCCCAACCTGTTCCTTGTGTGGTAAGACTTTTTCTTGCATGTACACTTTGAAACGTCACGAGAGGACTCATTCAGGTGAAAAACCATACACTTGTACTCAGTGTGGAAAGAGCTTCCAGTATTCCCACAATCTGAGCCGCCATGCCGTAGTTCACACACGGGAGAAGCCACACGCTTGTAAGTGGTGTGAGCGGAGGTTCACCCAGTCTGGAGACCTTTACAGGCATATTCGGAAGTTTCACTGTGAACTAGTGAACTCATTGTCTGTCAAAAGTGAAGCACTGAGCTTACCTACTGTCAGAGACTGGACATTAGAAGATAGCTCTCAAGAACTTTGGAAATAGAATTTTATATATATAATTAATATATATATATAAATAAATCTATATAGTTGTGGTACAGTCTAAAAGCAGTCTTGTTTCCTTAAACAACAAAGTTTGGCCATTAGCTTGTTTTATGCACTTTAAAGCAGCATGAACATTTCACTACTTAGTGTTCTGATAATGAACTATAGAAATAAGACAAATAAACTTCATAAAACCTTCCCCTGTCTCCCCACCAAGTAAGTACTTCTTTTAAAAATAACTGCAATTGAAAAGAGTGATTGTTAGAGTCTATTTAACATTATTTACAACATTGCATCATTTCAATCTCCACTTAAATCAGTAATCTCCAGGTTTTTTTAATCACTTCAGTTAAATTTTTTATACTGCATGCATCTTTTCTAGCTCAGGGAAACCTGAATGCTTTTAGACCCAAGCGATATGATTTCTAAATGACTGGAGTATCAATTTTTCAAAAGTGATTGTTATTATGTTGTAATTTGTAAACTATAGTTCCCACAATTTAAAAAAAAATTGAAAATACACTGGAATCACGGGGACTCTGAAGGCGTGCTTGGGATGAAAAAGGATGTTGCATTTTCAGCAGTTGCAAACTGCATTTAAAATGTGAATTACTGTTATATACTGTAATTGATTAAAAGGGTTGGGGGGTGTCAAAGAAATTGACAAGTTGTGTTAATGCTCTAAGTTGAGTCTTGGAAAGTAAATATTAATGCTACAGAAATGCATGCATTTCGGTATATTTTTGTCTTTGTTTGCATTGTATAACTTTAATGAGTGATTTTTAAAAACTTATTTAATTTTTAGTAAGAAAAAGCACCAGAAAAAAAACCTGGTGTTATGAAGAACATAAATGCACTGCTTTTATTTTATATAATTTAAATTAATTGCCCATTGTCTTTAAGTTGAACAAACGCTATATGTTGATTTTAGCTATGTAAAGGAAGATAGTACTGTTTACAGACTTAGAGATTTGCATGTGCAGTGAACATTTATTTAAAAAATGATTGCACAAACCCATGCCAGCTCCAACCTTAGATACGTACACTTACCCATGTGAGCATTTTTAGAATTCCTGCTGCACAAATAATAGGTGTTCATTTTATTCGCCCCTTCAAAAGATTCTATGGAGTGAAAAAGCCCCAGGCTAAAAGAACTAAAAACATTGATTGACATGGGACAGGGTGGGGAGGTGGTGGGAGAAAAGTTGGGGGAGGGCTTGTGAACTGTGTATCCAAACAGCAAAGACTGCAGCCTGACGTGTGGTTTTAATGATCAACATGTAGGGCAAAAGCATTTTGCACAGTGTTTGTTTTCCTGTCTTGCACTTACAAATAAGGTCTATGAGAGTAGCATGGAAAATGTTTTTTTTTTCTGCTTTTGTTTAGAATTTGATCGCCTTAACTACTGTAAACATAGCCTATTTTTGTGCTTAAGAAACTGAATGGGAAACTCCATTGTGTATTGCTGGACTGTTTGGGAAATATTTTGGTCAAATGTATATTAATTTGGCTGTAATGGCATTTAAAACAAAAAAAGCTGTGAAAATGGCCTTGGAGCATTATTTTTAGTTACTTGAACAGTCTCTAGGTTTTAAAAATTCATTGTTTTTATTTAGAAAAGACAATCAGTGTCTGAAAAAAATGGACTACTTATGCTTTTTATTTTTTATTATTTTTTGTGGACATGAGTGATTGTTGGGGGGGGGGTTAGGTTGCCCTTTAGTTTCACATTTTTTGTTTTGTTTTTAAAATTAGACTGACATCTAGCCTTGACAATCATAGTATGTTTTATTTTCATGAGGGGGAGGGGAATAACTTATAATGCTGTTTAGTTTTGTACTATTGGTGTGTTGGTGAATTTTTAAATTGTGTGCTAACTGCAATAAATTATACATACTGAGAAATCATTTAGTTGTCTCCTCCCCTTTTTAAAAGAAAAAATGTAAAATATTGTACATATGAAATCTTTTTTGTGCAGTTTCCTCTTGCTGTATGGAATAAGTCTGCAATTTGAAATGGATCTCAAGCAAAAATGGTTTCCATTAAGCAAATGCTGCTAATGCTGTATTTCGGAAAATAAACCCTGATCATGGCAACTATTTTTTTTCCTACAGGTTCCTAAATAAAAACCTATGGTAAGTAATATTATGAGCTTTATGGAAGCACAAACTTTTAAGTCCAAATGTGAATTCTGCAATCTAAATCTAATTAATATTAATATGAAAATAAAAATGGGGCAAAGTGAGAAAGTGACAGTTTGAAGAAGTGACTGTGTAGTGAGGCATCTACAAAACTAAAATAATGGGTATTCCAACTAATATGCACACAAATTATATAAGTAGATGTTCGGCCCATTTTTCTTTAATAGATGAGCTTATTCCTGCCAGAGCAATTTATAAGTAGCCCTTATTTGAAGACTAGTTTCTTAAGATGTTCCCTATTGAAAGCTCTGTAATAGAATTTTCAGTTTGGATCAAAAGAAATGCGCACCTCAACCAGTGAGCCTAATCTCTCTTATTTACAATATGGTTCATAACAATATTGACAAATTATTAGAAACCTCCAAATGATCTCATTCATTTAATGCAACATCCATACAGTTTAATAGCTCACCTTGGGTTGGTCTCACTATTGATGGATATTTTTAAAATGCATGACATACATAAAATTATTTAAAACTTCAAATCACAAGATTAGATATCTCAAAACTTCATTTTGGGGCTTTGGCCTTCATTGTTGTGAATTTTAAGGCAATGTACAGAAAATAAAATTCAACTTGTCACTTTCACAGTATGACACGAATACTCTGAAGGAATTTTATATAATTTCAAGTTTTCCGTTGAGAGAGTTAAGGTGTTTAAAGCTTACTTTGGGATATAATTTTAAACTTCACTACTGACAATGCGAGGTCTGCTTAACATGCATATTAGCATCTTTCTCCACAGGGCTGTAAAAATAAAGGGAATATGTGAATTCAACAAATTGAGCCATATTACATTTACTGCAATTGAAATGTAAATTCTCGTTATCTAAGTATGAATATATAAGATCAAAAAATGAATCTCTCTTCCCATAAGACATGCTTTCTCTTTTAGCTTGTAATAACTTAAACTGTGTGACAGAATTTCTAGAGTGTGACAGTAACAGTTAACACCTTGGTATAAACTGCAACAAAGAATGCTTAGTAGAATTGTTAGTAAATCCCAACAGCTTTTGAATTCCAATAGATTAGATTCCAATATTGTAAATCAGATTAGATTCAATTACACTGAATTGTACATGGTTTTACTCATGAAAATCACTTGGTGAATTTGTGTAAGTTGAATTTGCAACATACAGTTAAATGGTTAAATTTTGAGTAAATCCTGTAATTTTGTTTTGGGATACATCATATCACAGGAAAAAAAAAATACCCAATTGCTTTGTTTATTTACTGTTTTATATTTCTTAAATGTGAAATAGACTTTGATACACACGTGTAATATGGTACATGCCTGTTCTTGTGCACATGTGCCAATACATATTGCATAGTATTATCAGAAATAAATTCATAGCTAAACTGTGATAAAATTCGATACATTCAAAAAATATTAACCATTGTATTTACTTTTATTAGCTTTTTTTTTTACAAGCAGCTGCATTTCTTCAAGAAGTCTGCTTGGGTTCATTTTGCCTTCTAAATTGAAGTAATTGCTTTTAGCATCATATCCTAAGTTACGTCCTTTTAATTATGTTCTTGAGTACTTTGTTTCTTTTTTGCTATTTCAGCTCTACCTATGAAACTCTTAAAAAGTGTATATAACACAAATCAAATACTCTACCCCAGATCAAGGTAAAATGGGGGGGGGGGAGACAGCTGGTTTGAATAGAAATGGAAATGTATGCACGCTTGTATTTTTATCCCTGAAGCATAAATGGCGTATTTGGGTTAGCACACATGCATGTTATCCCTGGAAATCATCGTTTTTTTAAGAATAATCCAAAAAGGCTGTCCTCCAAAATTCTTCAATAACAAATAAGATTAAAAATATAAAGGATAGGTAAAGAAAAAAAAGATCAACCTTTTACAGTTTGTCCCTCCAGCCTACTGAAATCATATTTAACACAGTTAGGAAAATGTAACCTATTCAAATATTTTTTTTCTGTTATAGAACATGGCTTTAGTCATGTTTCTTTTTACAAATACCGAGTAAGATCACATTACTTCCTTTTACAACATTACAATATCCAATGTTGTATAGTCCAAGCCCAGTCACAAAGTTGTTCTAAGGTGATAACACTAAAAGTTTTGCTGACTTCAGATTTTGATACAGAATTGGGTTATAAAAAACATTGCTTAGAAATCTTGAGGATTTTAAGTCCTATCAATATTCTACTCAATAATGTAACAAGTTCATTTCTTATCCATATTCTAAATTGTGACTAAAAGAAATATTTAGTAGAACACTGATTTTTATTTTCTGATTTGGATTCTTTATTCTGTCTTAGTCTTTGAGCTTGTAACTACGGATATAAATGTATAGTTATTAAAAGAAATACACAGTGTTTTAGAGTACTGCATATCTTAATGCAGCATTTTGCTATTGAGAAAGGAAATATCAGCACAAAATTGATATTTTAGTTTATTATGTTATCCTGTATATTAGAATTATCAACTGAACATGAGATACGTAAAATTTTAAATAGTTATTTTTAAACAATTTTTATAATTGTATCAAACGATAGTTAAGCATAAAATTAAATTGTATGCATTTATAATTTCAAAGTGTAGATTGATCAAATTTTCTTTCCAATCTAGTGAATAAAAGTATACATGTACATTTTTCTTTAACATGTCACCATTTTTATTCATCAACCAATACGTTGTAAATATTAGAATTTTAAGTTTTGATAAGCATGACATAAGCCTGGATTCAATATCTTGAAATTCTCTTCATGAAAATTCTTCACTGATATTGGAAAGCTAAGCAGGATTGGACTGACTAAATACTTCGATGGAGGTCCCCCCAAAAACCCCAGGCTTACAGGCTAAACTGGGGAGCCTTGAAGACATCCTGGAAGGAAGGCAATGGCAAACACTGCTGTACTGATCCCAAAGAAATGACATTAATTAAGGAAACTACATTTAGAAATATATTTAGAAATATATTGCTTCCTGAGATTATTTAAAATAATTGTCAGAAAAAATAAAATTATCTTTTGAGATTTTATGAGGGCAAGATGTCTTCCATTCACAATAGGTTTTGCTGTGTGCATATGTGTTTTTCCCCAGGAAGGGTGGGATCATTTTTTTAAATTTTGTAGGCTGTTCCCTAAGAAGAAAAAGACAATAATTTTAATGGCAATGGTTGGAGTCGTTTCACTGAAAGCCCTCCTCATACAACTGCTTGAGAATGTATGTAGCACTGGGCACCATCAGTTAGTGTATCTTTACTGGAGTGAAAGGATTTTTCTCCCATTAATAGCACTGGAACTCTATAATGATTTAGTGAGGGGATGCATTTTTATTTTTCTGTTTAATTAATAAAATGATTTTATATAATGAATCCCATTTATTTTATCCTGGAATTAAAACCAAGTCTGTTGTACCTTCAATACTTAATATTTTGATAAAGAAATTGAGTGTAAGACATGAAATGTAACCTTTATGTGTGATAATTAAATATATTGCTGTACATTATAAAATGTTGAGCTAATGCACTTTCTGTTAATGATAAAGAAATGAAGACTCAAATGACTGTTAATTGCATTATACTTAGCCTATATACCTCTCTTAAAGGTTAAAATTTCCCCTTAATAAATTAAGATTTTCAAACAGAGTAGCCTCTTGTTTTAGCTTTGATTTCAAAATGCACCTAGATCAGTAATGGCAGAGTAACAATGCAGTAAATGATCAGAGAGTTACAACTAAAATTGTAACTTTAATTATTTGTTGTTTAGCAAATTTTAAGAATGATTACATAACTGACTCTGCATGGTTTATTTTAACTATACTGCTTTAAAGTCTACCATAGTTAAAACTATAGAAAATATCTAAAATCTTATCAAATGTTTTTAATATATGGGTAATTTATATTTAATTTATGAGAATTATTTATATGACAGTTTCTATAATGGGAGAAATCCATGTGAGGGAATGAATAAAACTACACAGTAAAACTCTTTAAGAAAAAAAAAACATTTTGAGAACTCTGTAAAGAAAGTTTGTATATTTATTTAGAAACTTATATGGCTACCTATCTTATATAATGCTAAATGGTTCACAATAATCAGAAAAAAAAACAATCTATCAACTCATCCCATTAAATGCTACATATTATTTAATTGGCTGGGCTTATTTCTATCCTAACCCCAAGGTTATCACACCAACCACTTTATTTCTTTGTTTAACATAATCAATGTTTATTCTTTGCACCTACATGAAAGTGAGGTCTGAAGGAGGCTCTTCAATATAATTAGACATGAATACCTCTGCAGTTCTCACAGCTTCCCCCAAACCTTTAAAACAAACAAACAAAAAACTTTAGAGAACAGTCCTAGCATGTTTACTTTCTAAAAGTGACAGTCCATGGATATCATGCCTCCGTGATTTTTCAGCAGTTCAGAGCAGCTGCAAACCTGAGTGTGATCTAACAACTTCACTGTTAAATTGGGCACAGCAACATTTGTATTTTCTGCATCGCATAGAAAAGTACATCTTCCTTCCCCTGTCCTTACCACTTTCTATAGAGGGACACTCAAGAGCATCCTTTCATATTCCATTATAGTCTGGTTGGAAAGCATTGCTGTTTCAGACAGGAAAGCAGTGCAGAGAGAGGTGAGGATGGCAGAAAATATTATTGGCAGTTCACTCCCTTCTATCCAGGACATAGCATATAAGTGTTGCTTGAGCAGGGTCTGCAGTAGATACTACACATCCTCTTCACAACCTGTTTTTCTTGTTACCTTCTTGGAGGAGCCTTCGTGGTATCCAAAGCAAAACATCCAGGTTCGGTCAGAGTTTTGTTCTATGCAGTATCAATCATGCGCATTCCCAAGCTTCCTCTTTCTGCCATGTATTCAAGATGGACAGTGATTAACATATGTATGGGTCTAGGTATTTACATACATATGTATATAGCATGTGTATATGTATACTTTCAAGAGCAGGCAGCAGAATTTCATTTTTAATGTGTTCCCACAGTAAAAAAAATGACAAGATTATTTAACATTGGCTGGTTTAGGGAGCTAACTCAACATATTTCAACTCCAGTTCCAGTCTGTCTAAGAGCAGTGCAAAGATGGGGGGTTTTTTTTTCTCCTGTAAGGCTGGACCATTTTTCACTTGGCAGAAATTTGCTTCATGCTATCTCCTGCATTTATCGCCCCCACTCCTTGGCCTAAGTCAGTGTAAATTTAGCAACGCTGGCTGGGGAATTCTGGGAGTTGAAGTCCACGCCTCTTAAATTTGTTGAGGTTGGGAAACACTGGCCTAAGTGCTTATCGGCAGCCAGTGATTGTCATACAACCATGGCTAAATAGAGCTATTGATCAGATGGATCTCTTTCACTGTTTCACCAAGTGGCTGAAGCATGAGCACTGGTTCATGGTGTCACTTACACGTTTCGAAAGTTTCAAGGTCTGCAAAAGTGATGATTGCAAGTTTCTTTGAGTGAGTGAGAAGTGGAAACAGCATGCTGTAGAAGTGTCCTATGTTTGAATCACAAACTTGCCAACTACAGAGTTTAGCTTGACATATTGGGCAACTGCAATGACTTGAATTTAAATATGAAAATATTATATTTAATTTTGATGTATTACATGAATGTATGGGAAAACATGGTTAATTATGAATTAGGATATAAAGCAAGTACATGTAAAAATACCGTAGGAAAGCATAATTTATACGTTGAATCATCAGGAAATAAAGATTCAAAAACTGTTACAAATGCATACACAAATCCATACTATCTGAAGGGTTTAAAAAAAAAAACAACAACCTGCAGAGAAGGGCAACTGTGGGTAGGAAAGTGCTTGAACTCCCCACCACCACCTTCTTGCCCTTTCTTTACAACACATCTTACTTCTTTTCACTTCTTTCTCCCATAGTTCCAAAAAAGAAAACCTCAAAAAGTAGAGATTCCTGTACAATATGTTCTTTGATTTACAAGTATCGGAGAGAGGTGTGTGCTGCCTCTACCACCATGAGAAAACGTCTGTTCACCATGAAATATATATGTGCCTTGTAGAGATTTGCTCAAGCTGACAGTAACGGAAACAAAATTCCTTCTGAAGTGCTTCTAACTTCCAATGGACATCAGTTGTCTGTACATCTCTTTTTTTTTTGTTTTTTCTTTTTTTATTTATTTATTTTTTAATTTTTTTTTTATTACTTTATCCTTTTTCTATTTTATTTTTTCATATATTTCCTTTTTCTATTCTTACCTTCAGTTCAAAATTTGTGCTTTCTGTTGAAAACATCTTTTAAAAACATTTAAATACCAGTTTGCAGAAAGGCAATTTTAGAAGATGCAGGAAGGAGGGTTTACATCTTATGGACTACTACTTCTGCCAACTACCTGGCTCTGAATATTATTGAGACATAAATATTATTATTATTAATAATAATAATAATATTAAATTGATTGGCCTCCCATATTATCAGGGGTAACTCTGGGAGGCTTACAATATTAAATTAGGTAGATCTATGAATGAAATGAAAGTACACATCCTTTTAATAAAAGATATCGCTTTATCATGCGTACATAGTAGCAATTTACTATTCTCAAACCTACTGGGTTTTATACAAGGTTGTACAAGGTATATCATAACTTACTGAAATCTGAAAATATATCCCTCCTGGTTCTGAGAACAGTTACAATGGAGGAAAAAATAAGGCATATTTTCTGTAAAAAAAAAACCCAAAACTTTCCCAATTTTAACCTTAATATGTTTCATAAATCCATCCATTCCAGTTTGTAAACCACGATAACTTGCTTATTGTGACTGTTGTCCCAGCTAAGTACCAGACATGAAGCACTATGGTGGACTTTTAAAGCCATTTTTTTAATGTTTTTAATGAAAACAGTGGACTTTTTTTAAAAAAAGAAAAGGCTCATATGGTGAATTCTCACAAAGACATTGTCCATTAATTTGACTGGTTTTCCAAGATAAGGAGTTTAGAGATTTCTATAAGTATATTATTAAAAATAAAAAGAAATATTAATCAGCTACAATGAAAAACCAGGTTGACTTAAAAGTATTTGATTTTGAAAGTTTTTTTTTAATTCTCAAGTTATTTATTACATTCGCAAGTAATGTTTTTGAATAAAAGGAATTCTAAACATCATTTATAAAAATTGTAGAGATGACATTCAGTAGCATAAAGTCCTTGCCACCATCAAGACTATTACTGTCTTCATCACCAAAGGGACTTCCCTCTTAGCAAACTTTATGTTGTGCACTAACTGGTCTCTCAATTCTCTGAAGCAGATTTTGAGGAAAAAAAGGAAGTAAAGAAGAACATGGGTGAAAATCACTTCCTCTTCCCATAGATAAATTTTCTCTGAATGAAAAACCCAATTGTAATAAACTATTGCTTCCCCCCCTCCCCC
>JANHFJ010002447.1:297315-311224 GCA_032468195.1 Cerberus rynchops
GTGTTTCTGTGCTTGATGTGGTTACACTGATGGAGGCTCATTCAATTTCACTGCACACATGTTTTGCATTGACAACAAAGGTTTGAATGGAATTGAATTGAATTGAACTCAAATTCTTCATTTTGTAGTGTTGGAATATTTATCTCCAATTTTAATGTTTTTATGCTGTTAGCATCCCAGAGTCACTCGAAATAACATGGATGGCAAATAAATTTAATAAATAAAACAAACTCTTTGCTGTGCCTTATTTTGAGAGCTGCACCTTTGCTATTCTTCCCAAAATAGCTGGTGCTGAGCAGACCCCCTTGCTTTTCTCTGCTAGGAGGAATATGGAGGTTAGACACCAACTTCTGTTTGACTACCCTCTACCGTAGTCAACTGGAGCTACAGGGAGCACTAGGTATCTCAAAAGACTAGTAGGGCTATTTATGAAGCAGTAAAAGACTATCACCAAGGATTTGATAGGTAGTAGCAACGTGGAAATATATATTTTTTAAAGTATGCAAATACTTGTTACTTTGCAAACTTTTTGCTTTCCATTTGTTTTGTTTTATGGCAGTAGCACATTCTGGAATTACCAACATGAAATATGCACATACATGTATGTCGATTCCATGCAAATAGGCAAAAAAAAATGGTATAAGAATGAAAGACTATCTTCCCTGGGATTAAAAAAAATCACAAGTATGACAACTACATGAAATAGACATCTGTCTTTTGGAAGAAAGCCTGAAATATTAAATATTACAGACAAAATATTAAAGAACAAAAACATCAGTGACAACAAAAATAATTATCACGGCCAGGTCTAACATACAGATGCAAAAAGGGGAAAAATCAGAAAGAAAAATAGATGCCTTAAAATGGTAGTTTTGGAGAAAAATGGATTAAAAGCAGAACAATACCAGATGGAATAAAATCAACCTGCTCACTGCTAGCACTAATAATGAAACTAAGGTGGAAATATTTCGGACATAAAATATGGTGGCAAGGAGAAGACTGTGATATCAGAAATAACTAAAGGGATTAGAAAAAGCCCATCAGAGTACAAGGTTGTTAGATAACCTAAACATGGGTGTGAAATTATACAAGTTCAAAGAAGCAAGAACTGAAAGTCCTTATTTACACATGCTCATGCACATACACATACACATAATTGTAACTAATCAAGAGGAGAGATAACTTATATTTTGCACAATTTTAATTTCCCTGCTATCTTTTATTTATTTCATGACGTATATTTTACAGAGGTTTGTGCACTTTAAAGTTACCTGGAAGAAGTAAAAACTTCTTCCTTGGCGATTATGAGATATGCTTTAAAAGTCATCTATTTGATTTACAGTATATTCATATTCATATCTACTGCAATTAGAAATCCTTGCTTAGTGGTTTATGGTAATTACAAGCAACAGAAGCATGTAAATGCCCATGGTCAGAACTAAAATATATCAAATTCCAGTTATACCGTAGTTCTTTTCCTTGCCTGGAGGTAGATTTAAAACCAGTATTGTTTTTCTGAATATTTTTAGATATTAAATATGGCTGTTCATTCAATCTTCCCACTTTATAAATACTAATGCTTCAATACCTGAAATATCTCAGCTCTTCAAATCATTCTCATTTTAATTTGATATCAAAGAGTTCCTCTAGTTTCTCAGATGATTGGGGTGTGTGGGAGGGATTATTTCACTTTTTTCCTCAGGCTTTCTGAAATGAGTTGAAATATACCGAGTGTGTCAATACACTGCATGCACATTCTAGTTAAGACAAGGGAATTGCTATATTAACCTGCAAGGTATCTTTAGATTGTAGATCCTGGCTTATTCAGAATAGTATCCACATGAGCTTTGTTGTGCTTGGTGTATTAGCTAAAATGTATCACAGAACTAACCAGTATGGTATCCTTACAGTTAACAGTCAGTGCTGCATGTGGCATGGAGCACTTAGCACCAGCACTAAGGCTGGTTACCTAATTATTTCTCTATTATTAACAAACTATGTGAAAGCTTTGTCAAGTCCTGAATCATGGTTATCCAATTCTTCTAAGATAATCTACTGCTACATCCACACCATCTTCTCTGAAAACTTTTCCCAAAGGGAAGGTTGGAGATTGGATGGAAGTTAACTAATACACTGGTTCAAGATATAGTCCCTTCAGAATGGGACATAATATCTATGCACTTCAAGGTAGGTAGTAGTACCTTCCATTCCACTCAAAGAGGTATTACTTCCTGAATCCAAGCCTAGATATCCTAGCCAGGATATCCATTAAAGAAGCCAAATGGGGCAAGGTATGCTCTACAAAATTGGCCAAATCATCTCCTAAGACTTTGCCCAATTGTGCTTGGAAGTGACTGAGCAATGTTACTTGTGAGAAACTCAGAAAAATTGTCAGGTGAATCCATCTACCTCTGAGCAAGCATTATTCAGAAAATAGTACAGATTTGTGATATAGTACCCTGCATAGTGGAATTCAAATTTTTTTCTACTGAATCTGCTAGAACCTGCTGAATTTCACCTCTGATATCCTATCTTGATTATCACATATCATTGGTAACAAGTCTGACTGCAAGGTTCCTTCATCTATGTTGCATTTCTCCAAGCTCAGGTATATTTGAGGAGAGATCCAAATCTTCAAGAAGTGTCATAATTTTACCCCCACTCCTTTTGTACATGAATATATACAAAAAGGAGTGGGGCAGGGTCATGCCCTTATCTTGCAAATTCTGCCCCCTTCACAGTCTAACCTCAAATGAACAATTCAGAAATGCATATAATTGGTATTTGTATATTATTTTTTGGTTTAACATTTCTCCACACAGGGGACAGCCAGTTAAGAGGTCCAAAGCCCACATAAGAATTCTATGACCAGATGTACCAGATACTAAGCTTTTCTGTAGTAAGATCTCAATTTGGTATGTTGCGTGAACCAGTTTATCTATAAATTATTCTGGTTTATTAGGGTGTGTGAATCCAGCCAGTTGTGATTTATTCAGTAAATTATGGTTAAATAAACTATGATTTCATGCCACAATGAAAATCAGCTGGTGGATTTTGAGGAATGCTTTGCAGCATTTATGTATGTGCTATAATTAAAAATGAATTTGTTTACACATGGTGTGTGAGAGAAATAATTCAGTTTGAGGCTACATCTTTGTTTTATATGTAATACTGTTACTGACAGCTACCCATAGCATTGTGAGAATCCCTGCTATTTCATGTCAGCGTTACTATCTGAAGAAAGGTAAGACTGTCCCAGGGTCCTTTTGTTTATACCCAATTCAGGGTATAAACATTTACACATTTCCCTAGCCCCACTCCAGCCTCCTTGGCCTTTAGGAAACCCATACACCAGCAGACCCTTGCATAATAGCCCCAGTTTTTTTTCACACACACATACCCAGGTCTAGTGCTGCTGCTTACTATCAGGAGTAAACTATAGTTCTCCTTAACATCAGGTTGCTTCCAATTTCCTATACAGAATAACCCACGAACCCTTTCTCACTTTCCGAACCCTTCTCCATCACACCACTTCCAGCTGCTTTGTTGCAGGGCTTTTATAGCTGCTCTTTGCTAAGCAGCTGGTCTGGCTGGGGAGAGATCTTAAAGGGACAGGGTACTATCAGACCAGATGCTGGCTAATCTCGTGCAACCTTGCCTCTAATTGGCTACCTATTATCCAATAGCAATCTATTGTGAAAAAGAGTGTCCTTCGGTTTTTCTTTATTCATGGTTTGTCTCTGAACTGATGCTTACACACATTTCCAAACATATATGGAAATGATGTTGGATGGTGCCAATTTCATGGATGTTGTTGATGAAAGGATCTATATCTTAGTATAGTGGCCCCTTGAAAATGTTCTAACAAAACATGGTCTCCATGTACTGGCTATCCCTGCTCACTGGAAAAAAGCATCTTGCCCCATCCATTAGCACTCTCTCTCTCTCTCTCTCTCCCCCTGAGCTTGTATAGATAATATTTACATGTTTTTTCTCCAGAGTTGTGAAATATATGGAAGCATAATGTCAAGTTCTCAGAGTGCCTCTTTCGTATGACAAGTGTGGTTATTGGGCATGTCAGCTCAGATTTCCCATGTTGCTCTGATTGTAAGTGTTTGTGTTGTACCTTTCCACCTCCAAATGTTGATTCTGGAGTTGTTATTTTAGGCTCATAGTAACTGTAAGAAAAATCACATCCCAAATGTTTCTGTCAAAAAGAAGATATGTAACGAGCAAGTCAACATTGAATTCCACTTGTCAAACATCACTTGCTTTCATCTATGGCTTTTGTTATGCAACCTTGTGCTTAGATAAGTTGTGTGAAATAAATAGAAATTCCTAGTCTGTGTTTCTTCCTGCCTTACCATGAAATTTTGGACATGGTGATTGAAACTTCTGAAAAGAAGAATATTAGAAACAATTTTTGTCCCTTAAAAATCATTTGGATTTCTTTCCCTATACTGTACAAAACTACCAGACTGAAGTTTTCTGATGCTACCCCCCTCCAGTGGACAGCTAGGAGAAAAAGAGATTGTATCCATAAAGAAGAGTTTGACATTAAAAAAATTCACACACTTCTGAAATCGACTGTCAAATCACTTCACATCTGTACCTAAAGCAAACAGACATAATGCTAACAGCTTGCTAGAACTCAAAAATGCCACCCACTAATCAGTCCACCTGTGGAGTTCTCAGTCCATCTTGCAAACTGTGGAGCTGACTGCCAAGATGCTTGACAAGAAAATGTATATTTGACTGCTGAGGAAGAAGGGAAATGGAGGGTAATGTGCTGTGGTACAAACGACATGCATTTGGCATGGAACAAGGAAATGTCTCAGGGGAATATGACTTGCCATTTGCTTACCTCTCGGAGATACCTCTCAAAGCTGTTGTTTCTCAATTAGTAACCTTATAAATGGGTCACTTGTTGACAAGGTGTAATATTAGCCATAAATGCTCAGGATAGCTTACAACCACTTCTCCTGTCAAACTATACAGCCAAGGCATTCTGAATGTGCAAAGTTACCCGTGCAGAATCACTTTTTAAAGGGAAATCTAAATACATGTTAGTGGAAGAAGATTTTCCATGCAACTCTATTAATAGGCACTCATGAAATGGAGAATATTTTTTTCAATATCTCCATTGTTAACCTCCATACCTGAGTCCCTTTTCAAAGCTGTACGAGCATCACTACAATTTCTATTCCATAGGTAACAACTTTTTCCCATCTTCCTATTTTTGCAAATCAGGCATAATTTTTTAATGTTAGAATTCTTTAGAGGTGCAGGGAAATAACAGGGAGATGTAGAAACCAGAACTACAGGCAGTATTCCAAGTGAACTTATTTTTCTACTATAAAATATTACTAAATGTGTTTCACAAATGTTAATTTCTTTAATCTTTTTCAGTTACTTTCCTGATTAACCCCACTACTTGTTCCATTCATATAAGCTGCACATTGTTTCTGTTAAAAATTACACCACAATCCTGCAGGTCCTGTTTTGGTCAATCACACCTATCTCAAACTCTTATCAGGCTTCAGTAGTAAGTTTATAGTCTTAATGTGTATGATTCTACATTTGCTTCCATTGAATTCTGTCCTTTCCTTCAATCTTGGACACACTGAAACCTTTATGAGAGTTGAGCCAATTTGTAGTTTCTTTAGAATTTATTCTGGCATATCAAAAATATCAGGGCCTTTGTCAATGGTTGTGGCCACCATCTTGTGAATATCCCTCCCTCCACCCCTGTGGAGCTCTGACTGATTTTAATATTTGGTGTTTTGTTTCATTTTCAATTTCTAAACTTTGGGTTATATAAAATACTGTGGGCATAGGGGAAGCTTCACTTTAAGCAACCTAGCAATCCCAGATTATTTGCAGAATCTGAACTCTGCGTAGCAATGCAACAAAGCACAAGAATCAGTGACAGTATTAAGCAGGTAAGAGTTATGAAAAAAAATCTAGCAGGGCTCTCTCTTTGAGGAAATCATTTAATGGAATCCAACATGCGACTTTGCTCTGTTTCTACAAGTGATATTTTAATTTACTCTTTTTTGGATCAGATCTTTCTCTTCTGCATCAGATTTTCTCATTGGCTTTGCTAAAGGTTTCTTTCTTTTAATTACTTCTTCACACCTGGATATAATTACCATTCACAAGAGTCTGCTTATTCGCAGGCTTAACTCTCTGTGAGATTTCCCAAGCAAGCTGACTGTGTGACTAAAGACTGCCTCCTTAAGGACTGGATAAAGAGCTCATTTGATATTTTTAAACTGTTATTATAGTTCTTATAATATCATCAATAACAGCAGCATTGTGTGATCACAAAAATGGTAAAACAGTTAATATTTCTATTATTAAGGCCAAAGATTGTTTCAAGAATAGGAAAGTTTATGGAAGCTCACATGTTGAATAATGTTGTATGTCACTGAGTGGTTGAACAAAAGGCCAACAACTTTTTAAGAAATTTTCTATATGCTATTCCAAATCTATACATTCACACTTGAGGTTTTTTTTTTCATTTTCACTTTATTTTTTTCACTTTCATTTGTACACATTTGAAATGTTACTTTAGCATCTGCTCTTTTAAGGCAGTTAGCTCTGGGAAGGCAGTGTGCTTTGCCATAAATTTAGGTCATTAATTTGTATCTGTTCTTTGTTTATTTAAGAAACAGGACAAAAGGGCAGCTGCTGAAACATTTGGCTATGCTAAGGGGTAGTAGGCTGAATATGCCAGAGTTCTGCGTGCAACCAGCTTGAATTTGTATCCACAGCTACAGGACAGCACTTTATGGAACGCCTTTGCCAAGCCATGTGGTGTCCTCAGCATCGCTCAAAATACCTGGAGGATCTTTTGGGAAAGGGATAAATGGAATGTTCTGGAAAAGAGTGGAATGCAACCAGACGTGTGTGAGAATATACACAAGCCATTTTGGTTGCATTTTTATTGCATTTGTTGTTTTTTAAAAAGCCCAGCAAAAATAATTACAGCAAAATGACTATTTTGAATTGATGCAAATAGCAATAAACAAATTCATTCTAGATTAATTGTCAGCCATATATAAGGTCTTTAAATTGATAGTTTAGTTCTGAATAATTTATAGAAAATTATTCATAATTATAAAATATTGGGGGGGAGCAGGTTCTATTTGTTTCCTAAATGTAAGCATCCAAAGGAAAATCAAGTCCCTTTGCTGGAATTCCATTTTACAAGCAGATTCTTTGGCTTTGAACCTTTGTAATGGACTACTAGGATACCGTCTGCTTCCAATGAGGTTGCTTTAAAATTCTCGAAAAGGCCTATCCCTATCTGCAGACTTGGTTTACTTAGTTAAGAGTTGGTGTCTTACTTATAAAATAGGAGTCATCTACAAAACAAAAGTCAATTTGTATTAAATTGCCCTTGCATCTTTAGAGCATGTGATATATGTGACATAGCTTTCTAGGTCAAGAAGTTGTAACTAGCATTAGAAGTCTTGAAAATCCTTTTAGGAAATATGCTTGCTATTGTGCACCAGGTGGTCCAAGATGTTTTGTTACCTGTGATGAAAAATATGTTATCTAACAGAATAACAGAATTGGAAATGATTTTGGAGGGCTTCTAGTCCAACCCCCTGCTCAGGCAGGATACCATATAACAGGACTGTCAAACTCAATTTCATTAGGGTTGTGTTTGACCTTAGGGGGCCAGGGTGGGTGTGGCCAGGGTGGGCATGGCCAACTCGACATCACTCATGTCAAGGATGCCTGTGGTGACCTGAGCACTCTGCTAGTGAAAACAGTTCCCGAGCTCCATTTTCGGCTGCAACCACCTCCTGCAACCAGAGGTGAAATTCAACCGGTTCTAGACAGTTCGGCAGAACCGGTAGTAGACGTTTGAAATTGGTCCCACCCACCCGAGTCCTTATTCTTCCTTATACGCGCTCCTTTTTTTTACTTACCTAAATCAGCTGTTCTGAGTGTCTGCAGAGCCTTCCTGATGATCCCCGCTGCCTCTGGGGCCTCTAACAGCACTTTAAAGAGCCATGCTGCAGCGCATTTGTCACACATGCACGCGCACCAAACCAGTAGGAAAACTGGTCAGATTTTGCCCCTGCCTGCAACCCTCAGCCAACGAAAATGGAGCTCAGGAATGGTATAGGGAAATGCCCTATACCATTTCAGACAATCTCTTCCCATTCTTTCTGAAAAAGCTAACTGCAGTAGTATTTGTTGCATGTTGGCAAGGGGACAGCATTCCCACTTCATCACAAAGTATTATGCTAGCTTGGGAAGCATAACTTTGTTTCCAAAATTTTGTTGCCACTTTCTGGTTTTTGCTTCCTGAGAGAGCTGCCTCATTCTGCCTAATGATGGAGATGGCCTGGTGAGCATCCTTCTGCATCAGTATATCCTCCATGGGCTTCCTTGTCAGTAACAGTAGTAGCAAACAAAATGTTCAGAGACAAATCAGAGTGATGAAAACAAGTTTGATTGTGTTTCCATCTTTTGAGGTTCTTTCTTTTGGACCACAATATCAGAATTTGTCAAAAGAGAGTATGATAATGCTTGATAGCAAAGGTAAGAGGTATGTATAATCCATAATTTTTCACTAGAAAAGATCATACGTCAGAGTACTTAGGTACATTTTTAGAGAAAAATCAGCACATTTTTTCTTGGTTTTAAAAATAATGTACATCAGAGCTATAAGATAAAATAGATTTTACAGAAAGAATATTGATTTGGTAAACTTTTCTCAAGAAAAAAAATGCATACACTGTAAAACATAGGTTCAAAATCCACATGACAACAGTTTATTGGTAATGTACATTCAAAAAAATTCCACCTTGTAGTTTGATAAATAAATAAATCAGCAATTCTATAAAATCCATTTGAACTGGTCTTTATTCCCAGTAGTAGGTGGTCTGTGGGGGGAAAAAGGTTTTTTTTCCACATTATTTTCAGCAAAAATAATTTTCTGAACCTTCCTTGAGCAAAAAACAAACAAATATCATGGATCATCGTATCAATAATATAGTGTCTTGGAAGAACGTGGATTTAATTTTGTTATTACCCCATGTTTTGTTAGTGAAACAATTCAATACAAAAAAAGTGGATATGATCTCCCTAATGGAAAAACATTTTAACTGATGTAAAGAACAGTGATTATTATTGTGCCTAAACCAACTGAATCGAATGGTTTAGACTGCCTAATAGGGTTTCCCTCCCCTCCCTAAATTGGATAGGAACTGTAGATGGAAGGGCATTTAGCCAACAGACCTTGATTCTATTTTCAGTAAATAGTTAGATTTCTAAGCACTAACTAGCCAGCCACATTTTAGCCTAGTGTACTGTGAACACAACAGGGACTGGCAGCTCAGTTATTAAGCAAAGCTGTTGGTAAGTGCAATCATTGACTGTGCTTATGATCTTACTTCAGCTTTCTTTTGTTTTACAGACTGCAAAGGTCATAAACATGAAAACTAGATGCACAGTTACTTCTTCATCACCGCCGTAACTGTGAGCAGTCATTAAACAAAGCAGTTGCTAACCAAAGACCACCTGTAAAGGCTTTGGAATCAATATGTCGATGGATTCTCAATCATCCAGGTAGAGTTGTCTGAAAAGTGAGTCATGGTAACTGGACTAATTTTTTTGTTGGCTTGAGCTTTTGCAATCAAACATCTTACTCAGAAGACAGGAACGAATGGATGTTGACCTTTTTTTTTTAGAAAAGAAATTTCATTATACACAAGCCCCCAAATACTCAAAAGTTCTTGGTTTTATGTTACATTAAGGATGTTCATATTCCATTCAGCTGGTCTCAAATTTTCAATGCGAACCAAATAGACTGGAACTTTAAGTTTCTGTTAAACCGATGTTCTTCAAAAATGTTCTTCCTCCATTTGTTACAGAAAAGGGACTAAAAAGAGAAAATATTGTACCTTTTCTCTTTTACTGCTTTGTGTTTCTTATAAATTGCTTCTCCTCCTCTCCTGCTTCAGAGAAAGAGATTATCCAGCCCCCTATTCCTTATTACTTTAGGATGCT
Organism: Cerberus rynchops; assembly: GCA_032468195.1. NCBI lineage: Eukaryota > Metazoa > Chordata > Lepidosauria > Squamata > Homalopsidae > Cerberus > Cerberus rynchops. Next base: position 307,348 of record JANHFJ010002447.1, read on the forward strand.
TATAATAATAACAGAGTTGGAAGGGACCTTGAAGGTCTTCTAGTCCAGCCTCCAGCTGAAGCAAGAGACTCTATTTCAGACAAATGCTTGTCCCATCTCTTCTTTAAAATTTCCAGAGTTGGAGCACCCACAGCTTCTGAAGGCAAGCCATTCCACTGATTGTTCTAACCAGTTTAATTGCTTTAACCTGTTTAAAGACATTTTCTTTGCAATACCATTATTGGTTTAGCTTACACTTCTTTCCCTCTCCTTTACAGCTTGCCATTTTAATACTCTTTTAGCATTTCTGTGTTTTGCTTCATCCTCTTTACTGCTTCGGACAACTTAAGCAAGCAAATTTAAATATGCTCACTGTTGCATATGGATTTTCTGGCCTGTTTTGGCTGCTGTTTTGCTGATTTAAGTCAGATATGGGAATGAGGAAAAGGAGAAAAGTACTTCATTTTAAAAAAAAACATTTATTCAATTTATTTTATTTATCAAAAACAGACATTAAAATACAAGCTAACATAAAATAAAAAAGGGAAAGGGAATAATGGAATAAGTTAAAAAGTGCCAAAAAATACATGAAATAAATATATAACAAAAATGACCAACTTTTTTTAGTACAGAAATAATACAATACAAAACCTCTCTCTAAATTTAAGTGAATAATATCAATATCAATCTTTAAAATACTTTAAAACTCTACTGTAATAATCAACCTTCTAAAAAACCAATATCCATAACGCATTCTTAATTTTAATCTAACACATAATTCTCAAATTTACATTAAAAAAAACACAATATTTCTCTATGGCAGCTGCTTTAATGGGAAGCTTGATGAGCTGACCTGGCTGCTAGCCAGGGCTGGTATGGGTAGATTTTGAGTCAGCAGTCCCATAGTCATATACTGTTGAGGACTAGACTAGAGCCTTAGTAAGGCAGGGGGGATACTCATCTCCTGCTATGAAACATGCTGCCAGTCTAAACAAAAATTGAACAGTGAGAAAGAGAGGAGAATAAACGTTTATATCTGGAGTAAATGGAGGAGCTGAAGAAAAAAGACTGCAGAGAAGCTGAAGAATGAAGTGAAGAGTGTAAGGCAAGTATTGGCTTCTGTTTGAGGACAGGAGAAGAATATTCCAGGGGTGGCTTCTCTGGGAATTGGGAAGCAAAGACCCAGAGGGAAAAGCAACACCAAGTAGAAGTTTTATAAAGAAATGAGAATATTATCAATTTGGAACTTTAAATTTACTTTCGATTTATCTGTTTCAAGTCAATTCTTGCAGGAAATCAATTGTTCTAATATCAATTTTAGCAAATTACATTATGAATTGCAGCCCCAACTCTACAGGAAAAGTCTTGAATTTAGAACCTTGTCTTTTGGGTTTGCTTTAGGTTTTATGTTAAATATTTCTAATATGCTACAATTTTCAGTACCATAATCCAATTCTGTTTAACTATGGCCTCTCCCCAACAATATACATAATTATCATAAATATTGGCAAGCAGTCTGCTCACTCCATGACTAACTATTCATCCTTGTATGAATCAGGTTTTTTTTTCCAGAGGTACAAAGCAAATTACTTCCAGGTTCCTCTCCAGCTCTGTGCTGCTTTCTTTGTTCCATTTGCTACTTTTGGCTTTAACATATTACTATGTCCCATTCATGATCAATATTAGCCTTTTCCTTTTTTCTGAAATGGGGTGGACATTCTGTGATGTAACCACTTTTTTAGTTATATTTCTATAGGTCCCCAATTTACCCTTCCAACTCTCATAATTACCAACAGAGGTCTTTTCCCCCCCTCTCTGTAATGTACAAAATGATCTGCCCTTTTATGATTGCCTTGAGAATATCCCATAAAGCCAACGGTGAGGGAGCAGATGCCTCATTCAATTCCAAATAGAAGGAAATCTGTTGTCTCAAATAATCCCTAAATTCAGACACTTTCAGCCAGCTATTACCAAGAGACCACATTTTAAGAGCAGATGTGTTATTAAGGCTGAGAAATGTTATGAGAACTTCGTGATCTGACAAATAAATGCAATTCTACCGAGCATTCCAACATTTAATTTTTTAAAGATTTTTTTAAATTGTGTGTGCGTGCGTGTAGATAGATAGAAGACAGGCCGACATTGGAATTATAATGGGAGATGAGATCTTTCTACACAAATAATGCAGTGTTTTTCAAACACTATTTAAATGTTTTTGGGAAAAAAAGGGCAGATTTGAATCTGATCATACATTTTTAATATATTTTTTCTCTAGGAAAACTAAGAAAATGTGTAATATACTGTATATGTACACACATACACATATACATATATACACTATTCCATTGTGTTTAATTCTTGGAGTTTGCCTGAACAAGTCCCCACAACTTTCTAGGCAAGATTTTTCATAAGTGGTTTACCACTGCCTCCTTCCTAGGGCTAAGAATTAGTGATTGGCCCAAGGTCACCCAGCTGGCTTTGTGCCCAAGGTAGGACTAGAACTCACCATCTCCCAGTTTCTGATTTGATGCTTTAACCACTGCACAAACTGACACTCCAATCCAAAACATATAGATACATTTTAGATATTTTTAGCATTATGGTCTTAAATTTAGGACAATGTACAGACTGTTTGCATGGAAACCTATTACGTTTTCCTGATGATCTAACTTATCAATTTGTTGAGGTTTACTTCTGTGTAAGTAGTTAGCCTGTGCAAAATCTGCAAGGGCATTTCGTATCACATGGCTTCAAGCAAGGCACTCCTTCTAAGCTGTTTTTTGAAGCAATTCTACCCCATTTCCAAAAGGGAAGTACTCATGTTGCTTCACTTATTCTGCACCAACTGCTTCCTCTGGCTGTTCAAACAACTAGAAAGGGCTCCTTCTGCACATGCAACACATACACAATAACCTCATACAGCTATTGGAACTGCCTAGTGAAGTGGAAAAATCCCCAGGACCCAATTTATGAGTGGAGACTACACGATCTGCTTGAGCCAAGTTTGTTTGAACAGCGCTAGGGACAGAATACAAGGTTATGCCCAGTTAAAGAGAGTACAACTTACACATAGGTGCATAATAAATGCTGACCGGTAAGCATGGCAATGCCAATTATCTTATTTTTTATAACATGGGTTATATTTTGTTTATAGTGAAAATATACAGTTAATAAAGTAGCACAAATTGGTTTTATAATTCTTGTTTACAATATGTGAGGAACCTAATTGTCTATAGAATGGAGATTCCAGAATTCTCTGTTGATCATGAAAAGTTCACATCTCAGCAAACGTTCTACTAGAGAAGGAGTTAAAGATCAAAGTTTTGGGGTGTTCTGTTGCTTGCTGAATTTGAGTACAGATAGTTCTCATTTAGCAACCACAACTGGTACCATCAACCTGGTTATTAAGCAAAGCTGTCTGTCAGACCTGCCGCAGTCAGATCCCTTAGGAAAGAAAGACCCTTGAAGTGATAAGTTATTTTACTAAAGGTTGCTGCCTGCAGTAAGTGTCAGGCTAGAATTAAGGTTCCCATGCAAAAGGTTACAAATTTTTCACTTCATCCTGGCCCTCCCCCCTCAACCAGTTCACCTTCAGCTAATTTGAGAGCTGCATAGGTAGTTTGAGAATTGCTTTGAAGTTTGGAACAATCCATATTCTGGCCTCAGGCCTCATGTCCTTGAAGACTGGCACAGGCTGGTTCTGTCCATCTCTGGTCTGTGACAACTTCCCTATTTCCCATCTCTGCCCTGTACACATTTATTGCCCACTTCTTCCCTTGTCCCCCCCCCCCCAGCATTTGATGGCAGGATGCCGGCAGGGCATCAAGCCAAAGATGGCGAAACTGATGCTGTCACTAAATGAAACTCTGGCTATACTTATGATCTTACTTCAGCTTTC
>JANHFJ010002448.1:55011-68296 GCA_032468195.1 Cerberus rynchops
ATCTTTAATGCTGATTTTAATTTGTTTTGAGATTTAGGCAATATTATTTATATATTGTTATATTTATATTATTTTACCAAACTTAAATGTAGTATGCTGACATTTTAATTTAAGCTCAAAGGCACTTCAGAAATTCAGTTCTAAGAAATCATGCAGTGTGGCTCGAAAAAATAATTTTTGCTTATTGAAAGTATAGCATTACTGACAAACCATTCATAACATCTTACTAAGGTAATTTTATTATCTTTGTCAGTCTAAAGAAAGTAGATTTATCTTATACTTACATCAAATTGTATGTTAATATTCATAAAATGGATAGTTTTGACTGCAAAAATAGCTCACAAAATTTCAAATAAGATGTCATAGGAGAATTAGCATGTCCCTATTAATCATGTTCTGACTTTGTGTCATAAATTAATGTCTTAAAACTAATGATAGAGGGAAAGCCCTCCTGTATTCTCTTAATATATGTCTAAATGTGCTAAAAATTGGTCTGTTTCAATTATATGAAACATGTTTCTGACTTCTATGGTCTATCGTAACTTCCTTATCCAAGATTAGACACTGCAATATACGTGTCTATTTAGATATATGAATTTACTTTTCTACACGAAAAGATACAAAAATTTCATGTCTCTACAGGAACATATTTCAGCTTATTGTCTGATGTAGTGGGACAATTTAAGATGTGAGAGATTAGTGATAAATTTCACCAAGTAGTAATTGCTATAGTTGTTACACTTAGTTTATGAATTAGAGGTTCATGCTGACATAATTTTACATGATACCATTTTGAATTGTGTCTGTAATCGTCTCAGCCACTCTACTCCTCCTACAATTATTTATTAAACTTAACATAAGCATTTATTTCAAATCCTAAAATAGCTTATACATATGTCTATGTTCAAAACTCATAACATGCCAGAAACAGATCAAGAAATTCGTTCTCAACAGTACCACAGTCAGGAACACTCTGCTTTATCTTTTCAAATATGTGCAAAATTAGAACCTTTTAAAAATCATTTTACACTGTTAACTCTTGTTCATAAATTACCCAAATAAATGATGTCAGATTTCAATTTTCTTTTTCCTTCCTAGGTAAATGATATGTGCTGGCATGTACGCTGCCTTTCCTGCAGTGTATGCAGGACTTCTTTAGGAAGACATACCAGTTGTTATATCAAAGACAAAGACATTTTCTGCAAACTAGATTATTTCAGGTATACTGTGCGACTCAAGTACATTTTATTATTTTGAAACAGCAAATGTAAATCTGTGGAATGTTTTTTTCTGTGCAGAGATGCATGTTCAACTTCCTTTGGATGGAATATTATCTAAAGAGATTGATTCTGAGATTCTTTTAAATTTGGAAATGTATAGTATAGTCTTACTTTCAGTTTAAAAGATTCTCCTAGGAACAAACTATGTATACAGAGAGGTAAAGATTACTTTGCATCTTGCTAGATTTAAATTTTAGATTTCAGATTCAGTCTAAACATTAATTTAGATTTACATTTCTTTACACAATTAGATTTCTCCCAGACTTTTGTTCTAATCATTTAAGGGTAGCAGCAGCCATATTGTAGGGTGCTATTTGACCTGGTAATTTTGTGATGCTAGATACAGTTGGTTGTAGCTAAGTAGGTTTCATCTAGTTTTGGTCAAAATATTACTCAGTAACTGTTTTTTATACTGTGAGAAGGAATTTGAAGTTTGAAGAGCAAGCATAAAAATTTATGCCACTGCTGACCAACCACTACTCCTCTCATTTGGGCACAATAATACAATTGTTTTTTTTGGGGGGGGGGGGGGTTCAGCTAATTGTAAATTTATTTACTGTGAGCTGGTCAATCCCATCCTTAATCTTGATGGCAGTGTACAACTATATAATACTTGGGCTCTGTAAAAATTTGGTGGAGCATGGGGGTTACAGGTAGTTACCTTGAATATATCAGTGTTCCATCAAACAAACACATACCACTATGGTCTTTTTTTCTTTCTTTCCTTCAATGGTCATATTTAAAAGGGAGGTATGGTACATGCTGAAAAGTAATTGATAATGTTAAACAGATTATATTTGCTGTGGAAAGTTTTTTTTTTAGCTAATTACTAAAATTCCAGGGGATTTTTAAAATCCTTGTATCATGTATGGTAACTTTAATATTCAATGAACTAGAAATCTGGAATTCTAATTGTCATAATGTGGCCCCATATCCCCCTTGCATATCTCAAAATACCAGAATATGTGATCAGAGCCTGGAATATTTGTTTTGCCCTCAGTGTGGTAGCTGATTAGCTTTCTTACTGAAATCAGAGTGGATAAAGTGCTTAATGTCACTGGATCATATATCTGGTCCTGATGAAAACATTATTTCATTTCTCTTTTACACATTAGATGGAATATAAATAATTGCCCAACAGTACTATTCTTTGCTTGGGGTGATACGTAATTAGAAAAACACAAATTATCAACAGAAAATATTTGTAGCACAGGGTTGAAATCTAGGGTCCTTCTGTCAGAGCTTGGTTGTTTTCTTCAAGGTGTTTCATTACCTAACTTGGTAACATCAGCAGTGCTACAAGGACCACTTGTATATAAATATAGAGCAAAACTCATTCTAGCACTGCTGATGTTACTTAGGTTGCTAATTAAATGTCTACAAGAAAACAAGCTCAGAGATCACCGAAGACTCTACAAACACAATTAACTTGGATGATCTTTTCTATTTGACAGTAGGGTCAGGTTTAAAAAAAAAGTTTTTAAAGTTCCTAAGATGTTTTCTGTTCAGTCTTACTGTCTTCTTCCTATCTGCATCTGTTTACCTTCACAAAGTGCAGTTACTTTCTCTAGCACTAAAGTATTTCTACTTCACTGCCTCCACAATGGGGAAGTAACTATTCCTGCATTCTCTTCAGAGCATCCACACCAACTAAGATACATCACTGAAGTACTTTACTGCTAGAATAAACTACTGCTATTTGAAAGAGTAAGTGAAAATATAGCATTTAATTACTAAGGGTTTGGGATTTATGACTGCAGCTTAAACCTGTAGTTTTCATTTTACATAAATAAAATGAGAAACTCATTTTAATTATACTTGACCAACATTTTTTTCATCCAAATATGTAAGTATAGGTGGCCTGCATTATTTATTAATTATAATTATTTGTGAAACCTTAATTTACAAATCTGAGGTTTGGAAAATTTGGTAAACTTCTAAAGATGTATTGGGCATTAACTGCACTAGTTTTGGCAGATTTAATGATGCTATTGCACACTCTATCATACATTTCTTAACATTCTCAGTTTATTTTTCTTTCAGTTGATAGCAATGCAGTAGCTGAGTGAATATTGTCAAAATATTTAAACAAATGTGCTTCTGTATATGAAATCTTTATCATCTCACTTAGCAAGAAGCATCTATTTGGATTACTGCAAAATACTCTTGTGTGGAGCTGCCCTTGAAAATTGTTCATAAATTATAGGTTATGAGAAAATTAAAGCAGGCTATTGGAAGTATATCATACTTCTTTTTAAAAGCCAAATGATTTTGAGTTATTGAACATTTAAAAAAATGTATATCTATACCTTCCCTCCCCCCCCTTTAATCATAATTTAGTCATCGACTGCAATTTGAATGGGGGTAGATATTGACCCTACTGTGGTTTTCATCCAAACTGGAAGCTCTATTTCAACATTTTTAACAAAGAGAAAGATACATTTTTCTATGTAAATAGAAATTTTTAGCAATGGGCAAAGATGTAATGCCCTATGGCATGATAAAACAGTAGTTACTATTGTTCTATTCCTCTTTGATGCCCATGCCACTAATTTCTCATAGATTCCAGTACATAAATATACTGTATTTAATCTATATCTACTATTGTGTGACTGATGAGCATTGTTGATGGTATACTCCATAATCTGAAATCAAGAAAGAATCTACTGTTTTTCTAAATCTCGACTACATTTACAAAGCATTTACTGGGGTTGGATGGTTAAATTTGGTTCCCACTGCTAGTGCTGAGTTCTAATATCTTCCTTCCATCATTTAGTTACTATTACCTTAAACCATTTTGTTTTGGTTTTTAACCATGCATTGTTTTTGTTTTAAATATTGTGGTGTACTCTCCCCTTGCTTTTAAAAGATCATTTGAACACAAAATAGCACATTTGTTCAAAATAGCATGTCTCTTGACATTTGAACATTTAAAAAATATGGTGGGATTGAAAAGCGTAAGGTTTCTAGCTGACTGACGATACCACATTTCACAAAGATATACAATTGAAAAGGATTAGTAATTTCAACTACATCAAGGTAAAATCCAGTGTAACTTCATGTATACAACATAACATATAACACATAACACACAACACAACACAACACAACACAACACAACATAACATAACATAACGGGGTTCCTGAATAACTCTGTTAGGTATTGTGCCTTATGGTTTTCTCCAGAAGCCCTGAAAGGCATAAAGGAATGCAACAACACAAAAGCAATTTTTTTCTGTTGATTGATAAAATACAATATAAATTAAACAATCCAAAGTCAGGCTTTTATGAGGCCAATAGCATTTAGTGTAAACTTCAGGCAAAATAATGTTACAGAATCTGGCTTGTGAATCATGTTTCATTTATTTTTCCTCTTCTGTAGGCGGTACGGAACACGCTGTTCTCGCTGTGGTAGGCACATCCATTCTACTGACTGGGTTCGAAGAGCCAAGGGGAATGTGTATCATTTGGCCTGCTTTGCCTGTTTCTCCTGCAAAAGGCAGCTCTCAACAGGAGAGGAATTTGCTTTGGTTGAAGAGAAAGTCCTCTGTAGGGTCCATTATGATTGCATGTTGGATAACTTGAAAAGAGAAGTTGAAAACGGTAAGTTTCCTTTTTATTCTGAGAAGGGCCTTTTCAGTTCAGGTCCCCAGAACAGAATCCATTCTCCTGAAGATGCAAATAGCAATAGAAATTTGATTTATATACCGCTTTATAATTCTTTCCAGCCCTCTCTAAGTGGTTTACAGAACCAGCATATTGCCCCCAACAATTTGGGTCCTCATTTTACCCAACTTGGAAGGATGGAAGGCTGAGTCAACTTTGAGCCTGGTGGGATTTGAACTGGCAGACAGCAGAAGTACTGCAGTACTGCACTCTAATCACTGTGCCACTGAGTCTCCTTATAAATATTTCCTTCTCCTCCAGCATTTTACAAACAAGTTAAAACACTTCTCCACTGTGCTTTTACTGTTAATTAATTGATGTGGCCATTCATGTAGGATAACTCATAAGCTTCTGTGTTCATTCTTGCATATATACTTTATCACATGCCATCCTGAATCTTTGCATTTTGCAAATCAATTTCTAACTGGATAAGTTCCATAGTTAATGTGTCATTGATAGTGTGGATGCAGCCTTAAGAGAAGTTGACTTTCAGTAGCTTTTAACCTGTCTGGAGAATTTTACCTTATCTCTAATTATGATCAGAAATATGGCTGTGGTGAAAATTATCCTGAAACGCAAGTTGCTTCAGAATACAGATTACCTGTATTTTTTTTTATTTGCATTCAGCATTTTGGTGATAATATTCTGAGCGGTAAAAGTTTTTTTTAAGGAAGTAACTTTTGACTAAAATAAGGCATAATAGGTTGTTTGGCATAATTAGATTTTTGCAGTTTTTCAAAACATATTAACATTGACTGCATATTTTCCTTTTAAAGAAACATATGTTCACTTCATTTCAATGTTTTCAAATGGGTTAGATTTAGTTGTCAAAATTTAGCCCATGAGAAAAGTTGTGTCTATGAAACTAGATAGCAGTTATCTATATGAACATTGTTTTTATTGGATTATTTACTCTGCTAATTGCAAAATAAAACTAATTTTCACCTGCATGTTCTAATCTGTGTGGTAGCTCATGGAGTTATTTTTAGATATAGACCAGATTTATAATGCAGATGTTGTTCTGAAAAACTGCTTTAAATTATTTCATTATTCTGAATAATTATGAAATATGTAAAATGTATATGTATTCAAATTCCAGATTATCTGTTTCAAAACAGTAAATAATGAATATTTTCATAGTTTAAGTATATTATGAATACTGGAAATTGATTATAAAGGAATATCTGTAAATAATAACTAATATCAGTGCTACAATTGGACTTCTTCTCTCTTTAATTTCAGGGAATGGTATTAGTGTAGAAGGTGCATTATTAACAGAGCAAGATGTTAATCATCCCAAACCAGCAAAAAGAGCTCGAACCAGTTTCACAGCAGATCAGCTGCAGGTAGAACCATTGAATCGTAGATTGCTATAATCAGAGCTATGGTGGGGAGCTGAGCATAGCCATGATGAAGAAGCATAACAATTGTACATGGTGCATAATTTTAAAAATTCTGTATAAATTAGTTGCTTATAAAGAAATTATACGCTCAATGGTATATGGTTTCTCTTAATACCAAGGCACAGCATGTTCCTGGAATAAATTTGTGAGCTTTTGCTGTTTCATATGAATTAGTTACTCTTCAAGCTTTTCAATTTCCCTCAAGGCAGTTAGTAATTCTGCAAAGTGAAAGCATAAATGCTGATCTATTTTGACTACTTGATGAATTTCATTTAATCAGACTTTTACACAACTCCCTAATCACAATAGGAGGTTAAATAGTTTCAGTTCTATGTAACATGAAGAAAGATACTAGGAACTGTACTACAGACAGATTTCCAAGGAACATAAATTATTTTCATATTTTTGATGCCATGTAAATGCAATAGTATGTAACAATTAAAACTCTTGTTCTTCACTCCAAGCAGAGTGTCATAGTTAAATGATGGGATTAATTTAGTATTGGTTGCCTAATTGTGTTCAGAATATTGTAAACAAGCTGGTATCTTTGTACTTTAGAATAGGTTACCCTATACAAGCCACATTGCTGCAAAATAAGTGCAAAGAAATATGTCTATGAACCAAATTTCTTCCTGTATTCAGTTACTGCATTATTGCTTTATTTTGTTGTAAATAAACTGGAAACTTAATACATATTAGTGTTCTTCTTAACTGCTTATTTAATTCTCTGTTGCATTGGCCACCATAATGCTGTCATCCTCTGAGGAGTTTACTTTAATTGTTGGTTTGCAATTAAAATAATATTTCTTTTAATTGTTTTGGTATAAGTATTAGTGTTTCAGATATTAATTCTGATTCTATATACATAGGATATTTATTTAACATTTAAATTAAATGTTTTTAATTTGATTAAAATTTAAACCCCACCTCTTTAAACAAAATGTGCAGTGAAAATGGTTTACCATTTATTTAAAACAAGATAAACTGCCATCAAAATAACAAATACAAAATAAAACAAAACAAAATAACAATAACCAAGAGTAAAGGAAATGAAGAGGCAAAAAAGAAGGAACTTAACTGAAAATTCTACAATCGACAGAATTATTTCCAGTACATTATATTTACTTTTCTCATGTGAAATTATATATTTTAGAATTTGATTTAGGGAACATAAGAAAGCTGACATACTAATATAAGTAGTCCTCAACTTACAATTCATGTAGTGACTGTTCAAAGTTACAATGGAACTGAAAAAAGTGACTCATGACCCATTTTTCACATTTATGACCATTGCAGCATCTCCATAATCACATGTTTTACATTCGGATGTCTGAGAACTGGTTCAATGGTATTTATGACCATTGTTGCAATTTCCCAGGGTCATGTGATCACGTTTTTCGACCTTCTGACAAAGTCAATGGGGGGGGCAGCCAGATTCACATAATAACTGTGTTAATAACTTAACAACTGCAGTGGTTCACTTAATAACTGTGGCAAGAAAAGTCATAAAAGGGGGCAAAACTCACTTAAAAATTTATCTCGTAGCAACATAAATTCTGGGCTGAATTGTGGTCATAAGTCGAGGACTACCTCTAGTTCAGAAATCCTAGTGTACATCAGTTTGGGGAAAATCCAATCTATTATTCATATACATTTTAGATTATTTAGATGACTCTCTCAGGCAACACAGTAGGAGAGAGTTTTAGTAAGGGTTCTGTGTTGTGATCTATTTACAGTTTATAGGTGGCCCTTGATTTACAATCACTTGTTTAGTGACTGTTCAAAGTTAAATGGCACTGTAAAAAATGACCTATGATCATTTTTCAGACCGTCAATGAGGATACACTTAACAACCATGTTACTAACTTAACAACTGAGGTAAATCACTTAATAATTGTGACAAGAAAGATTGTAAAATGGGGCAAGACTCACTTAATGTCTGTCTTGTTTAGCAACAAAAATTTGGGAATCAATTGTAAATCAAGGACTACCTGTATAAGTCTTTAATAGAAGATTCAATTAAATGTATCAAAATTTGAGTGCTTGACAACTGATTCAGATTTATGACGGTTCCAGAGTCCCCGGGGTCATGTTTTGTGACCTTCTGACAAGCAAAGTCAATGGGGAAGCTGGAGTCACTTAACTCTGTAACTCATTTAACAACTGCAGTGATTCACTTAACAACTGTGACAAAGTCATAAAATGGGGCAAAATTCACTTAACAAATGTCTCACTTAGCAACAAAAATTCTGGGCTCAATTGTGGTCGTAAGTCAAGGACTACCCGTAATCAAGTTTATCACATGTCTTGGTACATGCTACTGGCAAGCTGAAACATCGAAATAATTCCAAAACTAACTATGAATGAAGGAATTAGGGAAGGAAAATTTGGTATGTTTTGTGAAACTTCTTGTATGATTCTTATATTTTGACCTGATAAAACACAAGTAGAAAATAACATTTCATAAGATGAATGTGTTACATAGACATGATTAAAAGGCCTTATGATAAATTCCTATTGTATGCATTTCAATTTCAAATTAAAGTTAGGGTTATTTTTGTTTTCATTTTTTTGAATTTTTTTAGAATTCAGGTGAATTCTGCTCTAGTGCCTTGCTATGATTATAAGCCTTTGGTAAAGCAATGAACTTTCACAGGCCTTCATAATAACAATAGAACTTTATTTGACCATTTGTACATTTTTAGGTCACTGGGGTTATGAGTAGGTATTAAGCCATATTACAATTATTTTGCAAGCTCTATTCCTCAATAGTACTTTTTGTTTCAAAAGTACTGTTGAGGCTACAGTATGGCTGTTTCTTGATTATTTGTGCAGTTTTTGTCAGTATGTCATAAAACTTGCTAATTTTTTTTCCAGGTAATGCAAGCACAGTTTGCTCAGGATAACAATCCAGATGCACAAACACTGCAAAAACTGGCAGAAAGAACAGGCTTGAGCAGGCGTGTGATACAAGTAACTATACTGCATATTTCACAAGTGTTGTGACCAAAGTTTTCCACTTTTATAAAGCTAAAAAAGCCCAGTATATTTTTTAGCTAAAATAATTTTAATAGCTTATAATAGTTCAGAAACACTTATTCTTCCAAGAGAAAAATATACAGTTAATGTTTCCTATTAAATACTTCCATATGGATGAAGCAATATGATTTATAGTTATCAGCAATTCAACTCATAGTTATAATGATTGTGTATGTTGGTGCTATAACTATAGATCTTCTATAGGGTCTCTATATATCACTAGAGAGAAAAAATATGTATGAGATTTGATGAACTGAATTCTATCTGTAATTAATGGCATGATGCAAAACACCGCAACTGATAACTAAGTTTTTAAGTCATCTGTTTACCATGAAAATAAAAGTCTAACAACTAACCAAATGTTTTTTTGTTTCATTTCCAGGTATGGTTTCAAAATTGTAGAGCACGCCATAAGAAACACGTTAGCCCCAACCACTCATCCACTGCTCCGGTTACAACAGTCCAAGCTTCTAGACTTTCACCACCAATGTTAGAAGAAATGGCATATTCAGCATATGTGCCACAAGATGGGACAATGTTAACAGCTCTCCATAGTTACATGGATGGTAGGTACAGTGGCTTGCTATAACTACTCTGTGGACTTGAGAAGATTGGGTGAAATGAATCCTTTAGCTCAGGGTTGGGCACCATGCAACCCATAGGCTGCCAATTCCGCCTTTATTTTGTGTCCAATATCATACTTATGAGAAACCCTAGCTTTTCCAGAGAATTGTTTAAAAAAAAAGAACAAAAACCTCCATGACCTACTGTTGCAGAGAGACATTTGAGATGAGTAGCAATGTTTGCTATTAGCTCAGAAGAGAAACAGGAGCTTTACATATAATATTTCTCCTCAGAATAAATGCTTTAAAGTGTGTTACTAATTTATTATTTCACTTTGTTAAAGGGGCTGATTCTGAGGCTTCTTGCATTTGTTGAAATTGCATGGAAAAAATGGAATTATGTGTAACTAATATGGTTCTATCCGTTTGCAATATAGAATCACAGGCATAAGTTCAGTGTAAAGAACTATTCTCTCCACCCACTAGTGGAATTCTAAATCCTAGACTTAAAATATGATATCATTTCCTACATACCTTCTTGAATTTTTCATATTACTTCTCCAAAGATTCCTTTCAGGTTTGCAATATACAATGTTTGCCCTTATTCTTATAGTTATCTATCAATATGTAGGTGGTACAAGAACTCTTCAAAAAAAAAAGCAAGATAATTCGCAGACAAGACTATTTTTTTAAATAATAGTTGGATGATTGATAGTGAGATTGCTCTCCCCATGACCTTTCACAGACCTTCATAATAACAATAGAACTTTATTTGACCATTTCTAGTAGGTTTTTAGGTCACTGGGGCTATGAGTAGATATTAAGCCATATTGCAATCATTTTTCAAGCTCTATTCCCAAAGAGTATTTGGGATTATATTCAACTCTAGCTTTGGATTTGTCCAGAGCTAGAGCTCTTTTTTCCCCCTTCAATACAATGAGAGTGGGGCTTTTCTTCTCCAGTATAACCTTTTGTGCATTAAAGAAATAATGAAATGTTTAAGCACCACATTCCACACCATTTGAACTTCATTTTAAGGAGTAAAGGAATATAGTCCAACCCCTTCCCAAAAATGTTAAAAGGTATTATTTACATATTAAAACACAGACATACACTCCATAATTATTCACATAGATGAAAGAAATATATAATATTAAGGTACATTGACCTTACTCTAGGGAAATTTTGATACCCACGGTTGATTAAAAAGAACACCTAGTCCTAACAAAGCTGTGGCTTCTCCTTTTAGCTGAAATAGCTAACATCATTTAAAGTACTCTATATATTTGATGAAAATTTTCTTAGTTATAGATGTGCTCAGCAAGACATTAAATGAAGTTGCAATAAAATTTCTTTCCTGCAACTTGTAGAATTGCAGGTATAAACAGTTCATATGGGAGAAGCAGATATCACCAAGGATATGAACATCTGGAAGGCACTGTCTTATTAGACATGGACTTTTTTACAAGCTGTGAAATGGGTACGGCTTGTTAGTATCCCAGCCATATCAATACAATTGGGGTTTTTTTTTTATTCACAAGTAATATTTTTGTACTTCAAGCCAGGCTGATCAAAAATCTTTCTATTTTTGTAGCTCATTCACCTTCTGCTCTTGGACTCCAGCCTTTGCTAATCCATTCAGTGACACAACTGCCAATAAATCACAGCTGATTTATTTATTTCAGGGACATGAGATTAAGGAGATACATTCTGAGTCACCTATTGTACTCTGTCATTGAAAATCAATTTAATCTTAAATAATATCCAAAGTGTTTTTGAAGACCATTTAGTTGCCCAAGTATGTAAGTATAGATGGCTTGCATGACACTTTTATGGCTTTCTCCATAAATACTGTATGTTTACAAACTTTATTGAAGAGAAACATCTTTTTTTTTGTATTGTCTGGAAGTAGTCCATTCTAGCTATGTGTTTGTTAATTTATTTATCATCAAAAGAGCACTTTGCCTAAAAGACAGGACTGACAATTGTGCAAAATGTTTACAATTCTTTGTGAAATTATAGTTCATCATTAGTTTGTATCTGTAAGTTATTGTTATTAAAATATTACTTGTATTTGAGTTACATGCAGCCTATACTTCAAAGCTTATGTCCAGAAATTGGCAAAATTTCAGTTGCCAGCATTCTCCAACTGACCTAAATAAAGCCTTCTGTTGTAGCATGCCAAATGAATATGGCAATGTGTTAATGGTATAATTGTGTTTTTTTTTTTAAATTGAAAGACAGCATGATTTCACTAGTTGTAAAGATATAAGCAGAAAGCATACTCTGTAATTGTTGAATCTGGAAATCTTTCGAGGGTAATGACAACTTGATGTGAAATCATTTAAATCTAGATAGACATTGAACATTAATGATACACATTACAAAAGAAAATGCATTATTAGGCTATTTAACACTTTCTTATTTTTCTGGTTTGGCTTTCTCCAGGATATATTGTATCTGCCAAAGTTTCTGAGTTATGTACTGTGTTTTCCTGAAAATAAGATCCAATTGGAAAATATGCTGTAGCATGATTTTTCAGGATGGTTGTAATATACAGCCCTACCCAAAAAACAAGCCCAGTTAAGATCATCAGCCAGACAGACACATTTAGTGCTGTATTTTCCTGAAAATAAGGCCTACTCAGAAAAAAGCCCTAATGCGTCTTTTTGAGCAAAAATTAATATAAGATCCGGACTTATTTTCAGGGAAACTGTGTGTGTGTGTGTGTGTGTGTGTGTCTGTCTGTGTGTGTGTGTGTGTGTGTGTGTGTCTAGAGAATAATGATCAGTAATCAAATATCTTGGTTGCAATAAAGTCATTGCTTAGTTGCAATTGTATGTTTATATATTATTTTTATATATAAAGTCTTTTAATCTTTTAATCAGTAGCCTGATTATATAAGTCTATAATATATATATAAGTCTTTTAATCTTTTAATCAGTGGCCTGATTAAAAGCAAGATATTTAATTACTGATCTCTAGATTCATTCCTATGCAAATAATAGCACCAATATCAAATCAAGTAATACATCTAGATATTTTTATGTAATATGTAAAACCTGGTTACATTTATTTATTTTTATCATCAACAATGCTGATCCTGAGTTCTTAAATACAGGATGATGACACTGGTTGCCTCTCAACTCCCAAAAAGGAGCTATCATAATTAATCATAATAAATCAGAATGTATCTATGATGCATATAATGTATATTTCAATATTTATAAACTGAGCAACAGTTACATGACAACTATAAGGACCTGGCTTATATAGGAAACCAAACTTTGAAAATATTGAGAGTTTTTACTTACTTTTTTTACATAAATTCAAA
>JANHFJ010002448.1:131668-146955 GCA_032468195.1 Cerberus rynchops
AGGATACAAGATACAAAATACAATTAAAAGTCAGTTAAAATAATTAAATGAAGGCTAATAATTTAAAACAACATTTTGAATGATTCCTTCTGCCTCCTCTCTTTCTTTGAGCAACAGTAGTCCAATTTTCACCAGCCCCCTGTAGGTCAATAGCACTGGTGGCAGTCGTTAACCTGGGCCTTGACCAATCCGGTATAGAATTAACATTGGTGATTTGCATATTTAAATTTGGCATGTTTTTATGCCAGATGTCTTTCCTCACACAACACTCTCTATTTATCCAGGCTTGGGACCGGCACAGAAGTCACTGGCTTGCAACCCCTGTGACTAGATAATTGCAACTACATGAACATTTAAAAAAACACTTAAACACAGAATAAATGATTCAAGACAATATAAGCCAATATAATCAAACTACTATGATTACAATTCTTCTGTATCTATTTAACTTTAATTGACAAAAGTGGTACAAAGCATTTCTGATAGGACACTGATGAGATTCATAGTTATTTAACAGTTCATTTATTCTGGCTATAGTTTTTATATAATTGATAAAATCAAGGGAAATAATTTTATTAATTTTAAACAATTCTCATTAAATATTATTATAGATTCTGGATCTGATTTGACAACACTGAATAATCTCTGCTATAAAGGATGAAATGCCACTAAAAACTCCTTTTTAAAAAAAAAAATTAACAGAGTGCTCTGGGCAAGTTCTAACAAATGCAAGTTTAGAATATCCATCTCAGCACAAATGTCTCTACCATCTGAAACTGCTTAATATACATAAAACAGTGTCTGGAGGGGATATGGAAATCAAATGAACATTGAGTCATCTCATATAGTTCAAAACAGATATAAATTGGGGGCAATAATGCAATTCAGGTCTATATATGCATACTAGATCTTGAGTTCAGACAGTTTCGATGGCTGATGAAAGTCAAGATGAATAGCATGGGAAACAGGATTTCATTTATATCCAGAAAGAACTGTGTAACCTACTCAAACTAAGTACAGTTGTCTGCTAAGAATTTGAAGGTACTTTGCAGTGTTTAGTTTGTTCTAATACAGGGCATGGCTTGCCTCTAGACACAGACCTTTAACTATACACTTATAGTTTACTTCTTAAAGGAAACTAAAGGCTAAAAAAGACAATATCTAATGCCCTGCTCACTCTGACAATAATAGCATTTTATACAGAAGGTATGGATAATGACAACCAGGAGCAACTAAATGTATATGGTATATGTTTATATACTGAACAAAACACAGTATCTTGTCATAAAAAGTTTAAAATGCTGATTAATGTCTGTCATAACACTTACAATGGTACCCTATGCCACAAAATACAAACAGGTCAACATATACACCAACAATAAATGCTTTCTGCTTAATAAAGAAGAACTACAAGAAAAGAGGAAGTTTTGAATTATGTGTTCATTGCAGAATGGAAAGATTTTTTCCTCCCAGAAAATAAATGCTAGTTTCCCATATTGCATTTCTTCCTAGAGCCTTATAAATTATACTGAAATTAGACAATACAGTAGTTAGGTAGCACCTGCCTTGAAGAAT
Source organism: Cerberus rynchops (assembly GCA_032468195.1). Taxonomy (NCBI): domain Eukaryota; kingdom Metazoa; phylum Chordata; class Lepidosauria; order Squamata; family Homalopsidae; genus Cerberus; species Cerberus rynchops. The sequence continues at coordinate 133,244 of JANHFJ010002448.1, forward strand.
ATGCTGTGGTTGTAGAACCTGCGAAATGCAAGTATCTGCAGTATCTGCAGTTATTGTCATGGTAACAATATATTTATATTAAGGTGTCATAGTGTAAAGCAAGGGGATAAAACCAGAAGTTAATTTTGCTACACTACCAGTAAACTACTACACAGCATGTGGTCTCTAAAAGATATCAAACATCTTCAACTCTCATTAAACTTAATAGAAATTTTGCCTCTCTTCAAAATGGAAGATAAACTGCAGAGCTTTTAATACTTCACTTCCTTTCCAGCATCAAACCCTTTAAACTCTCCAAACATATTAAATATCATTATTGCTAAAATAAGATCAATTGCTTATCAGCTAATTTTGCTAGTCCTCTGCAAATTTCATGCTTGTTGGACAATAAATGATAATAGGAATGTGTTCTAATATTTATTATATACTAGATTATGATTTTGATATGCTAATATCACTAATGAGATACAGTATATACCACAAATAATGATCATTTCCCATTGGTATGATTATTCTGATAAATATGGTTAACTTGTATAGTATTATCTTGTTTCCATAGAAAAACTAATCATCCAGGTTCAGTTTAACAGGATACACTAATTTTTATTTTCTTCCTAATCGTCTGTCATTAAGGGGTACCGAGTGTGGATTAATGAGAAAAAAATGAATTTCAACAACTGTAGAATCAGGCTGCAGCATAACAAAATTGACAAAAGTGAAGGGGGTCCAAATACTTTATGAATGCACTGTATGTAATGAAAAAATATGTTGAGATGGTTTAGTCAAACAGAAAGAATAAATGAGGATCAAATTACAAAATACACAAAGAGACATAATACATTTAAAATTTACTGCAAATTATTCAGATTCTAAGCAAACAATATAGAATTATCTGTTTACAAAACTACATGTATTTTTATGTGCCCAACCAAAACATTTCCAATATAACCACAAGCATTCCTAGTATGTTTATCCATTAATGTATTAAGTACTCAAGGGTTCATTGCACATAACTGTCTCATTCTCTCCTCATAATATTGAAGCACTTATTAAAAATTCTATTTATTCTCACTTGTGCTTTTGCTTTTCTTCATTATATCCCACTCACATTCAGCAAGTTAACTTTCAAATCCTTATTTGTGTAAAACGTTACACAATTCAGGCGTATCATATGTATTTGCTAAATCAACAAACATGTAATAAAATTCCTTTCTTGTATTCATACATTTCTCAATGGCTTGCTGAATAGCAACATTTTGACCTCTGCATTCCATGCAGGCACAAAACCACCCTGTATTTCTGAAATGTTGTTCTTGTACTCATTATTTATGCTTCCTACTTTTCCTTTAAGTATTATAATAATAGCCACATTCTTCTATTATTCAGGCATAGATGTTGTTTTCACATGTTAAAGAAGTTGCACAGCCGTTCTATAAGCCCACCACAACTATATTTAATATTTCCCCCTTAGACTATTTAAATCTGCAGCTTTTAACTTTAAAAAAAATCCCATTCATTATTTTCTGTTTACCTACTTTTACTTCAATTCTATTCTTCCAACATATTTCTATAACTTCAATACAAACATCCACAATATTCCAGTTAGAATTTTCCTACTTCAGTTCCATGCCATCTTTTAATCCCTTTTATTTTTTAATTCCGTTCACTCTGCTGAAGGCTCATTACTTACCTCTCTTCACCTATCTTAAAAATTATTTACCTTTATTAAAATCTTTCAGCATTTTTCCTTCCTCTTAATCTTAACTGTCTCTTGTATCTATGACTGTATTATTGACAAGCTTTTTCTCAATGCCCATATGTAATAGTATTTTTCTCTCATCTTCCATTTTTGTAGTGATCATTCTCCTATATTTTTTTATTCTCATCCAGTTCATTTTCCATCAAGCATCCTTTTTCATACTTTTCATTACTGTAAGTTCACACAACAGATCACATTCTCTTCCTTATATCTACTCTCTGTTCCTTCTTTTGATAGAGTAATCTGTCTACTAATATTATTTCTTCCATGACCTATATTTTCTATTTCTTTCCCTTTTTTGCTCCATGCTACTTTCCCCCCAAAATGTACTCCTGTCATAATAAAAAAAATAGTTTGACCCACATTGTGTCCTATAATATTTCTGTCATTTGTTCATCAAAAGCAATCTAGTCAATCATACTTTTATACTTATATTTATTCCTTTCTCACACAAACCTATGAGTAGACTAATGCTTAAATCACATATTTGGAGCCAACATTTCAAAGCAAATCTTCACTGAACTATCACTAACTGATTCTTGAATCTCCAAATACTGACATCATTTTTTCTATACTCTCTTATCTTGGTCCTATTCATGTCACCTAACTGATTTTTCTCCCTTCTGGATAGTATTCATTCATAGTGTTCCATAATTTTCTCCAAAACTACTATTCATTCTTCTATTATTATCATTTCTTTTCTTTAAGAGGCTCTCAATATCAGAATTTCTATTTGCATATCCAACTATTACAAAATAGTTGACCCATGCTTTCTGATTTACATTTTATTCCGTCTATTTATAATTAAACCTATATCTTCATTGACTTGCATGTTTTAATGAATCCACTGCATAAGATCAGATTACTTCCAGTCTCCTTTCTCTTACTTTCACATACACTTTCTTTCTTTCTTTCTTTCTTTCTTTCTTTCTTTCTTTCTTTCTTTCTTTCTTTCTTTCTTTCTTTCTTTCTTTCTCTTTATCATTTACTTGTATTACATTCCAAATCATAATCTTCCATGAGTTTATTATGTGTTTATTATCAGATGGACCCAAAGCTATTAAGATCATAGCTTTGGACAATTGAGACTTCGACATAAAACTTTATAGTAAGGTATAGACTACTCAAGTATTCTGGGTCACATTCATACCACAAACAGTATTGTCTATTAACATGTAAGGACTGTAGTGGTTAGTTTGACCATATTTTGGCAAATATGTCATAAGTGCAATCAAAGCCAGTTTTTGTCCCAAGCATGTTCATCTTAATCATACAAAAGGATCTGTAATCTACACACTACTTTGAAAGATAGTATATTGTTGCCCACCAACTAAGAGTTTACATGTGGTAACCTGACTTGCTCAAAATGGCTTTGATCCTTTATATAAAAATAAACAAACAAATACATAAATGGGAATTAGGCATGCTACAAATAAATAAAAGTTCCCAGCCTCAACTATTCTCCTTAAGTGACTGAGCTAACATGGGAGTTACAGCATTCTTAGAAAATGAAATAATGGATATGTCAGTGGTTGGTTTGGAAGAATGGCATTCTTGGAACTTAAAAGAGCTGGCACAGGATAACTTCTGTCTTTTAAATGGCAGAAAGTTAATGAACAGTAACAGTAGCACTTAAACTTATATAATAAACTTATATACCACTTCATAGTGCTTCACAGCAGTGGTTCCTAAGCCAGGTGGCTTAGCAGCCTGGATGGGGGACAGAGGGCCGTACAAGCAGTGGGCCAACATGCACATGTATGTGCAGTTCAAGTACAAGTAAAGCTGTCTGCACATACTGTGCTGGCCCACCACTCACATGAAGCTGTGCATTTATGCAAGCTAGCCCATCTCTTGAGCAACCTGATTTCAAACAGGCCATGGCCCATAGTGGACCATGGTCTGGAGGTTGAGGATCCCTGCTTTACAACACTTTTTAAGCAGGTTACAGAGTCAGTATATTGCCCCCCAACAATCTGGGTCCTCATTTTACCAACTTTGGAAGGATAGAAGACTGAGTTAACTTTGAGCTGGTCAGGATGAAACTCCAGGCAGTCAGCAGAATTAGTCTGCAATACTAACCACTGCACCATCATGGCTCATTGAGAATTCCTTTGATAGTCTCTTAAAGTTTCAGGGGTGCCCACCAGTCTAAACAAGTTGCCTATACTTGATCAAAGATTCTGAAATTTATTTTAAAAATGCTTAAAAGGGAAAGACAAGTGCCAAAGGTCTTACAGCAATAACAAAAGGTTACTTATAAATCATAAAAGGTACAAGTAGAATGGAATGATAACACTATTAAAATTCCATTAAAAAAATACAAGTCTTATTAAAAGGCATAAAATGAATACAAACAGGTCACAAGTATTCTTCTGCTAAAAATTACAGGGACCAATAATTAAAACAAATAATCTTTAAAATAGCAAAGGTAGACTATAGTACCTAAAATAGTATAGGTAGACTATATTGATTACATTAAAATTTAAGATTTCCTAAAGAAGGATCAAGAAAATACAAAGAGTTAAGAGAAGTATTTTTATTTTTCTCTTGTATGCCTGAACTAGCTTTTTAAGAGAGTGGGACTGGAGAGTTGCAGCAATTAATTTTAATAAGAGAATAAATGTTAGGCTTTATTTAGAAGTACAATATATCAGAAATTCAAATGGCATTTGAGAAAGTTCAGATATGAAATTGGTATATCCGTATGTTTCCTTCAATTGTTCCAGAAGAGAGAAAAATAGCTGTTGTTGTTAATAAAGCAATCCAATAAACACCAGGCCAGAAATTAATCATAGAATCCTAGTCTATCATGAGCAATTTAATTCGATGAAACAGATCAACAATAACTACAATCATTTTAATTCTGGTGTCAATATACTTGCTACCAGAATTCTCTGTGCTCCAGTTAGTTTTTCAAAATCTTCTCATATGTGAGACAGCTGTAATTAACATCTTTTAAGGCTGTGCAACAGGGGCAAGAATATTTTCCAAATTTCATGTAGTAAGCAAGTCTTAATAGAAATATTACTTTTAAGAATACTGGTGAGATGGGGGGTGGAATATAATGATTCCTGATTATCTTAAATATGTTTTTTCTCCCTCAGTGATAAAGGAAAATGAGTGCTCCTAAGAATTCCTCTTAGAAAAAATGTTTTTCTTCCCAGTCAATTAAGTGCATAGACCCTCTTTTGTATTCATACACAAAAACACAATTTTATATATCGAAATAAAATATTTACCTGTTGTGAATAGGTCCGCTGAACTTTGGATCAAATTTTCTGGGTTCACCTGCATTTAAAATAAAAGGTTATAAAATATGTCATGGCAAACATAACAAAAAAAAAGTCAGGAATCATCTGTTTCCACTTGCTCTAAATGAATTATTTTGAGAAAACTCCCTAATGGCTGAGAACAGAACTAGGAATCCAGAACTAGAAACCAAATCAAAAGACTGAAATTGGGAACTCCTTGAAATCTAGCAGAACAAACAACAACAACAAAAACATCATTAACTTCTACATAAGGTGCTATCTCCCTTAATTCCTACAACTCCAGACATGTTCCGTGATGGGCAGAAATATTCAAACTCAACTCAACTCAATTCAATCCTTTATTGTCAATATACAATATGTGTGCAGTGAAATTGAATGAGCCTCCATCGGTACAATCACACAAAGCATAGAAACACAGAATACATTCAAATACAGAATACAAATCCAGACTTATAAACAAAATCCCTAACGTCAGGAAATACCTGGGCTAGGCACATATATAGAGATTATTTATTATTACATTAGTATTTGTATTTAGAAAAAGTAATATTTGGTGTGCAGATGCTTTATTTTAACTGGCCAGCAAGTAAAGTAAAGAGATTTTATCATTTCATTCATTTAATCTAATAGTAAATAAAAATGAAATATCGTGAAGCTTTTAGTCAAATCAACTAGTATATATTTATGTCTCTTTTAAAAGGCCTCTGTCAAACCAGTAAATACAGTTTTAACAAAGCCTGTGTTATTTTCATTGAATCATGAGAAAGTGCGAAGATTTTCTACAATTTCAAATCTGTAGTTAAGATCCTCAATGTATAGTTTAAGGGAAATGTATTTGCATGTCTACTTGTGTGAGTTCAAATGGAAATTCTATGGGTCAAAAGTATATTAAGACAAATAGAAGAAAGATATATTGTTTTCGCCAAAGCAATCACTTTATTCTTTGACTGATTCTCCATCAATATCTTATGCTGTACATTTCTACTCATAATTGAGTCCCGTGGAGTTCAGATTACTGGCTACAGAATTCTTGCAAAACCTAGTTTTACTTCAAAATCCTTACCTATGAATTAATTCTGCTGCAATTGCCATACTACTATGCAGAAAAACATTCCCTTTTGAAATCATGAAAAGAGATTCACAAAAATGTTGAGCCTGAAATTTCCTTCTGCCTTTGGATTTCTCCAACCCTTTATCCAGATTTTCAGCCTTAAACACAAATGTGCCTAGATATTCCTTGATTTAGAACAGTTCATTTAGTGACTATTTGAAGTTACAACTTTTAAAAAGTGACTTATGGCCATTTTTCACACTTATGACCATTGCAGCGGTCCCATGGTCACATGATCGAAACTCAGTCACTTGGCAACTGTATTTATGATGGATGCAGTGTCTTGTGGTCAGATGATCACATTTTGTGACCTTCTGACAAACAAAGTCAATGGGGAAGCCAAATTCAATTAACAACTATGTTACTAACTTAACAATTGCAGTGATTAATCTAACAACTGTGGCAGAAAAAGATTGTAAAATGGGACAAAACTCTCTTAACAAATGTCTCACTTAGCAATAGAAATTTGGTGGTCAATTGTGGTCATAAGTTGAGAACTACCTGTACTTTGTTACCCACAAGGTATTTAAGGTTTTTTGTTTTTTAGATTTTTATCCTTCCCTTTTATTTTCCCAAATACAACTTAATAAAATACCAAACATAGCAGTGCTCTATCAACCAACCAATTCATACAGTTCTGGGGTGAAGGTCGGTTCTGACAAACAAAAAATGTAATGCAACTTAATAGTTACATACCACCAATTGACCTCTTCTCTGTGCCTGTCTATAGCACAATATTTTTTTTTAGTTCTGCTATCTTCAATCTTTCACTGAAGTAATGGGAGCTGTAGTAAGCACATCAGGAATGTGGCGTATAGAATTCACAGTGTTAATCCTTTCATTAGTTAGTCAGTAGCTCTTATCAGTTTTCATACACTCCAGCACTGCATAAAATAAGCTTCTTAAATCCATATATTATATGGTTTAGTGCTAGAATTACAAAAGAATCCAAGTGAAACCATTTTTTTAAAAAAGCAAGGATAAAAATTATAAAAAAATACTTCTAGACAAACTAAAACCTTAATCTATAAATGCCTTATCTGGTGGAAACAACCATATGCAAAGGTGAAATATGAGTAATGCTGCTTGGAATCCCAAAAATTAAGACTTTAAAAAAAGTGGGGGAGAGGACCCCACTTTGGAGGGGATATTCAAAGGAACATCCCAAAATAATCCATTATGGGTAATGTTCTGTGATGACAGGTAGCATTCCTTTATAAGATAATGGCTGATTTACTTGAACAGATGTACATATTCCTTCAGCACAGCAAAGGGATCAATTTTTTAAATTGTCTTGACCATTATAGTATAATCTTAGCTATTATATAGGCACAGATTTTTGTAGCCTTGTGTTATATGGTATTAATATTAAGACATAACTGATTTGAGAAGTCTGTAATGCTGGGAAATGTGAAAGGAAAGGAAAGGACAACTTTTGGCAAGTAAAACAAACTAGATTTTAGAAGCAATGTGGCTACCACAGGAAATTAAATTAATAAATAAATAAAATAAATAAAATCTGAAAAGCCAGTTTGGGAATAAATCATCCTGGGTCTAGTTATGCAATTCTAAGCATTTATACCAACTTGGAAAGTACAGAATCAGTTGAATTATTATATGGCTCTAAAATGCTAGTTAATCTCAACAATGACTTGTTTAAATAAAGCAGCTTCATTACTTATTAAAAGCTAACCATGAATCACTACAATAGGAACATAATTTGTAAGGAAATGATTGAAATTTAGATAGGTGGTGGTTAAGAGAAGAGATGAAAAAGTCAGGAAAATACAACAGTATTAGAACTTCTTTAAATGGAAATCAGAAAACTTGGATGATTGATATTCTTTTTCTTGTATCCTTTTGTGCATTCTTAATGAACTACCTGGTATCTTAAGAACATATTAAAGTAAAAGCCTCAATATTCACTATTCTTAAAATGAGTGCTTGAACCATCACATTTTAATGGAAAGTATGAATGGCTCTAACTAGCAGAAAAACAACCAGCACTGCAAAAAGAGCAGAAGAGCAAGACCATAATTAGAAATAAGGGGGCTGCATAAATTAAGTGATATGAAATGAAGCTTTTTGGAGTGGTCAATTATAAGGCAATACAAGCTGTAAGAACAACTTCTCAAACTTTGTTTTGATAAGAAAGGTCCTTACAATGCTGCTTCTTTTGAATTGTCGCCATTTCTTTTTCATTTATCTAGAATTATTCTGAAGATCAAAAGGGCTGGGAAAGGATTTTAAATGCTACAGGGTTGTGAAAAAAAATAGCTAAGACTATTTATAACCATGAACTATTATATATAATTATACTCAGATTTATTCAAGGAGACTGTAACTAGAAAAATGACCTGCTATTTTTAAAAATACAATATATCATTTTCTCAAATAACATTATATCTATCTGATGTTCAGAGAATATTCCCGTGGTGTGACACCATTATGGGACTCTGTAAAGCAGACATAGGACAGTTGAAATGGGAAAAGTATGGCCCTGAAAAATACCCACTGATGGAGATGGTTAGTAGAAGTAAAAGTTAAACACACACACACACAAAAGCCTGAGACCCAAACAACAAAAATATCAGAAAATGAATAAAGGGGTTTATATTACATACCTGTAATGTAATACAATATAAATTACAGCATTTACCATTGCCACAACTAATGAATATATAGTCACTTGCATAGCACTTTGGTACCCTTCTGGATGAACAATGCCATATAGATTACTCTCAAGGATTAGTGATCTGTCTTCTTGATCTACTACCACTCAGCTGTGGCATATGGCCAACAGTGATGTAAAACCACTAATGTTTATTATTCTCTCAATACTCTGCGTGAATCACAGTGTAATATGGAAAGTTAGCAAAAGCACTGATCTTGAAACTCTGCTAGAATCTCAGTTCATAGCTCACAGCTTTCCTGACAAGCATTTTTGCTAAAACTGCAGATGCTACAAATCAGTTTCATAGAGTAAACATGAGGTTAATCCTGTCTGGCCAACTAATAACAACATTTCATTGTTCCTACCTTCTATTTGGGAGAACATTATGAAGAAAGATCAAATTATCTGGAAAAACACAAATGTTGGACTCTGGAACAGCAACATTTGATGCATGTAAAAGGCAAGTGATCTTCAGACATCAATAGGAAGAAAAGGTCTTGATTCTCTGAAAGATGGCCTGAACAATGAAGTTCTTCCATTAAGAACTTTTATGAATCTCCTCATTCAAAATTGAATGCCAGGCCTAAAGGGAACCCCAAAGAAATTAGATGAACCAGCTTGGATGCAGATGAAGAAGGCTGCAAGAAGAACATCTTGGAACATCTAGATCAGGGGTAGGGAACCTTGGCTCTTTCATGACTCATGGATTTCAACTCCCAGAATTCCTGAGCCAGCCATGGTTCCCTACCCCTGATCTAGATCCCGTATTATGAAGATCACACAGGAAAAGCAAACCTGTCTTTTTAAATTTTTGCTTTGCTTTTTATAAAGCTGTGGACATATGCCAAGTCATCAATCCAGTTTGATGGAAGTGTGGCAAACTCTTGGGAAATGAGGAATTTGAAGACGAGGATAAAGACTCCCCAGAGAAATTCTGTGATGTGGTAGGAGCTTAAGAGAAGACAGAGGAACTACTGTATTATAATTTCAGAGCCTGGTTATTTCCACACCCTGCACTCAAAGAGTAGTTCACAAAAGGATGAATTATTGTGATTCTTTTGTAAATACTTGGCAGGAGTTACAAGAGTTTATTGTGTGATTTAACCCAAGGCAAAAAAAAAAAATATATCAGGGAGGGAGTGGGGAACTGTTAAATGAGTGTAAGTTTAGAGATCGAACATGTTATCACTGTGGTCTTCAGATATGAAGTTCAACACTTCATTTCTATGATACATGGCATATATAGAGGTCAGGATTCACATCAAGAATTATGAAACCCTAATAAATTTTTAACCAGGAGCATAGCTCATTTGTTTTATATCAAAGACCATGATATAGAATCAGGAATTGTATAATGAATGAGCCTTTTAAAGTATACAATCCATATCTGTAGTGAAGTAGAATGTATTTTAAAATAACAGGATAAGTAAAATAAACAGTCTAGAGTAATACTGGGTCTGATAGTTTAATTTGAGCATTATAGGTGCTTTTTGCTTTTTTCTGACTGCGAAACTCCCTGTAGCTTTTGACAGCAAATAAAGGTGTCTTTCATGTTACAAAGAGCAGAGTAATTGTGCTTGGCACCTTCCAGATATGTTCAGCTACATTTCTCATCACCTCATCAGTACTCCTTAGTTGGAAAATATCTAGATAGATAGATATTTTGTTATAGAAATATATAGGTAGTTCCTAGTTTGAATTGAAGAAATCATTAGAAATGTTCCTTTGGGTAGCAATAAGAATTGATTACAGAAATGATTAAGTTGGCTTTTAGCATTGAGCACTATTAATCAGAGAGCAGAATTAAGTGAATTTGCATATGCAGGTGCAGGGTGACTTCTCCTACACTGTAAATTACTGGTGCTAAGCAATGTGCAGTTTAACAGTTCTGTTTTTTAACAAAGAAATAAATAGTAAACAATGGCCTTCAAGTATATCATATTACAAATTATAAGTGCCTTTCTTGGTAATGTCATTGAAGCATCTATAGCAATATTTGTGGGACGGGGTTTGTTTCTGTTTATACTTTTTTTAAATTCCTCCCAAATCAGCTATATTGAAAAAGCCCTTGTTTTTAAAAAATAATGTCAAAAGTGAGTTTAATCTTTTAAAGATATTACTTTTAATCAATTTTATCTGAAACGCAGTAGAAAAGAGCCATGCTTTCTGTCTTAGAACTTGAATTTCACTTTGACTTCTACTGCTAGCTCTTATTTCTACATCACTTACTTGTTGAATGTGAATCAGACAATTATATATTGAAATTTCTATATATTGAAAACTGAGAGCCAGTCTGATGTACCAGTTAAGGAACCAGGCTAGAAACTAGGAGTGCATGAGTTCAAATTCTGCCTTAGCTATGAAAGCCAGCTGAATGATCCTGGGTCAGTCACTCGGTCTCAGCCCAATCCACCTCACAGGGTTGTTTTTCCAGGGAAAATAGAACGAGAAAGGAGTATTAGGTATGTTTGTTGCCTTCAGTTATTTGTAAAAATAATAAAAGGAGAGATACAATAAATAAGCAAAAATATTGTAGTACCAGATTTCAGATATGCTTTAATGTCTAAAATCATCGGCTGTACTTATACTGATCAATGAAAATTCACATTTAAAATTAATACTGTTAGTCAAAAAAGTCATTTGCAAAATGGAAATATGGAGTTAGCATCTGGGATTTGTTTTTTCCTCCTCTATCAAGAGGGGAAAAAAAGCCACAAATGGAGGTACACATTGAAGCCCACTTCTTTTAAACCCAAAATGCATGTAAAATGGAGCAAAGCTTTGATTGTGTGGCATGACCGCCATCTTGACCTTTTTTTTTACACCCTGTCCTACCTGGGCATCCCTCTGTGTAATAGCAGAGCTGCTAGCTGTCTGTTTGTAGGCAAAGGGAAATAATATTTTTCTAGGAAAAGCTGAAAATTATTTGTCTTACATTTGAGCAGTCTTTGAGCTGTGAATTATGGGTGATAACAAGGATTAGTTCTCTTCCTATTGTATTATTCCCTGTCTTGTCTATATACCTAGCTGGGTTTTTTAAAAAATTGGGTGAATGTTTTAGTGTGAGAAACGTTTGACACGCCAATATGGCAGACTCAGATGATTTAACAATAAAAAATTAGATCATGTGAGGTTATGATGGATAGAAACCAGGCACCATGTAAAAGTAATCAGTGGTCAGTACATTTTTTGAGCAAGGTAGTGTTTTTAGTTATATTTTCTAGGTTTGCAGGTGTTTTCAGAAAATATATCTGTTGCAAGCTATTCTAAGATTAGTTTGATGCTGGGTTGAAAGTTATTATATTGTCTCAATAATATTTACAAGAATTCACCTAATGTTGAAAAGAGTTTTGTTCATAAATTAACATATTTTTACAGCAATCTTCACTGCTGGAAATATTTTGTAGCAAAATATTTAAATAGGATAGATTATCATAACCAATTTTCATAACCATGGAGATATTTTGCAGCTTAAATAGGATTTTGTGATTTTGGCCACAATTATAGCTTAATGAGTTCACATAGTATGTTTCTACTGGGTTGTCTAGTTAGATTCCCATCAGAAAATTCACAAATAAAAATAAATTTCTCCTTAAATCAGCTTTCAGGAATGATAAAACTCAACGTTTTAAAAGTTGTTTTATTAGTAATATATTTCCAGGACAGAGTGATCCTTTAAAAAAAAAACCAACGGCCACACAAACTATTTTAAGCATTTCCAAGCATAGTAACTCACTGTGTAGAGGACCATGTTGACAGTAATACTGGAAAACTCCAAGGAGGGAAAATGTGCAGATTAATAGGTACTTTGTTCTGATGTGATGTGTTTACTTCACTACATTGAGAATATCTATATTTAGCAGTAGGGTTTTTTTATACCTCTACTCATACTCAAAAGTCTAAAAGAGGAAAAATGTTTAGCCTAATTCAGTTAATCCACAATTGCCTCATAATTTCAGCACATTGTGGTAGCATCTTTTCAGCAATTTTTAAATCTACTACAGCACATTAAAGACAGATCAATTAAAATAGTTATCACTTCTGTTTCTCATTATTCAGAAGTGTGAAATTTAAACACATTTAAAAATACCTCCAAATAACAAGTGTTGCTAATTTATTATATAATTCTATGTCTGGTAGTATGCATTTCCAAATTGCTGGGAATGCCACAATGATACAATTATTATGAAAACAACAAACAGTTTCATAATGGAACAACACCTTTTTGTACTTGATATGAAGTACAGAAGCCAAAACAAATCTGAAGTCATTCAGTTCCTTGAGCCATCAGTTTAACTTACATTTTCTCCAAATTAACTAAATGATTTAATTTTGAGTGATTATCAGATAAAAGCCCAGTACCATCTTGTCAATATAGCTGTACTTGACTTTAAACCTCTATTATGTAGTTTTAGTATGCTGACTATACTGTATCATTTTTTTCATTATTTTTTAACTAATGTCATTAGTTTTGGAATACTTTATTGTAAAATTATACAGGCAACTTGTCCTTTAGACATTTTGGTCTTCCGCTAGTATAGCTACTGGCAAGGAATCCTGGGAAACGTAATTCAAAACATTTAGATATACTAAGCAACCTATCCCTGCTCTACTCTGAATCCAAAATGTAGAAGTATCGATTTTTAAAAGCTGTAAATGCATTGTCTTTTTTAAAACATTCATAATCAGATTTAACAATGATGTTTCAAGCATAAATAACTTACTAGACAAAAATTGTAGAGTATTTACATTGTCTAAAGGGAAAAAAAAAACCAGAATAAACTTTTCTTATTTGATTTGTTTTAGACAACAAAATATCATAACAGTTTTCCTGATTTCATTTAAATATCATAACTTTCTATAAATTATCATTACAATATTCAAAAACAATGG
>JANHFJ010002450.1:0-10849 GCA_032468195.1 Cerberus rynchops
AGTCTTGTGTCTTCCAAATAACCAAAGTATCTGCTGGGGGCAGGGGGCTGGGGCTGAGTTTCTGTCTTAAGATTTCTATTTCTCTTTTAGGAGAAATATTCTGCCTTTTAATATTTTTTTTCTCATTTTTCTAGGAAAGGGGTGGGTGTTAACTTCCAACATTATAAAATATCATATCATTAGGTATGAATTATTGAGTGATGTTTCACAGCTGTCCTTGCTTAATCCTCTGGTTGGGAAATCCTAAGAGAGTGAATCACTTAATAATGTTGCCTAAAACAATGTTATTTTATTCTTGGTGACCTTTTCAATATAGTTAACAGGCAGACAAACAGACATAAACCTTATTTCGATCATTGGCAAATAAAAATACAACCAACTAAATGAACCACAAAAGTAAACAGAAGGAAAATATGTTGGGTTGAGGGTTTGGGGGGTGTTGTATTGAATTTATTTAATTGGCTACTGCCTGTTGGTATTTACTGAATTCTTATTTTTTCATGATGATAAATAATAAAATGCACTAAGCAGCCTAACCCTTTGAATTAGTCCTCTTTTTAAGCATATTTCTCTAGATGTGATCAGTATAATTATGAAATGTGGAAATTGAAAAGGCAATTCATCATATCTGCTCTCCCTTATTCCAATTTCTGACACAGTTTTGAAGAACATATTCTTCCATAATTGGTAATTAGGAATAAAGCATATATGTGCATCTGCACTAAGCCCTGGTATTAAATAGATTGAATTGGCTTTCCTACATAGCATAATTTGAGATGAGACACAAAATGAGTTCATAGAATTATGCAGAGTTGGGAGGAGCTATTTAGCTCAGGGGTGTCAAACTTGATTTCATTGAAGGCCGAATCAGGGTTGTGTTTGACCTTGGAGGTTTGGTGGGCATGGCTGGGAGTCAGCGTGACTAGGGTGGGAATGGCCAGGGATGGGTGTGGCTAGGGTGGGAGTGACACAAAACTTGTGTCAGGGGTATCTATGGTGGCCAAATGCTAAGGCAGACCCTCCTGCACTCTCATTATAATCTTCCTTCCTTCCTTCCTTCCTTCCTTGCTTCCTTCCTTCCTTCCTTCCTTCCTTCCTTCCTTCCTTCTATTCTTTTTGTTTCCTCTTCATTCTTTCTTCTGCCTTCCCTTATTTCCTTCCTTCCTTGCTCTCTTCCCATCTTCTTCTTTTTCTTTCCTCTTTCACTTTCTCCTTTCCCATGCCTTCTTGCATGTTCAAATGCAAAAAGGGAAACATTTGTCCTTTTGTTTTGTTTTTAATTTGTTTTGCCAGCCCTCTGCCAGAGAAAACAGAATTTGGTGTGTGACCCCCCCCCACAACTCCATTTTCTCTGGCAGAGGGCTATGAAAACAAACTAAAAACAAAACAAAAGAACAGAGCGGTCCAAGATTCATTTCAGGATCATGTACTTTTCACTATTTTTTTTATTGATGACATGGTTAAAGAGGAAAAATCAATGTTTATAAAATTTGATTAAGACATACCCTACAAAGCACATATAAAATTTAAGAAGATCTTGGTAGGTTAAAGAAATGGGTTGAAAACAGAATAAATCTTAAGAAAGACGAAATCTTAAGAAAGACAAAATCTTCTCTGCATCGATAAAGAATTTTCCAAATTACAGGAAATAGTTGATTCCATTCAAATATGATGTTTTAGATTCTTGCAAACTGAATCAAAGAAAAAAGTAAGGACAATAATGGAATTAAAAACTGCACCTTTTTGAAAAGATATTGAAAACGCTGGATGTATTTGAAATATGGAGTTCAATTTGAAGGCCAGAATGCTTCCTTTGAACTGTATAAGTCTAGGAGTTATTATTTTTTTTTAAAAAAAGTGTCAGTCTCCCAAGTAGATCAGGTAGGAATCATAACAAAATGGGCTAATTGTATTAATGTAAGGCAACATTAATTTCAGAAGTCTGAAAGTACAAATCATCCCACCATCTCTTTTTACTGCCTGAAAAGTTATGGAAATCAGAGTGCTTTTGTTTCTACTCACAGTCCTAAAATCAACTAGATCCGTGATGGTGAACCTATGGCTCGCATGCCCAGTGGCATGCAGAGCCATCTCTGTCGGCACACCAGTCATCACCCCAACTCACAGACTCTGCATGCATCTGTGTGTAATACTCCTGTAAGACTGTGCATGCATGCACAAACCCATGTGCAACTCCCATGTGATTCTGCATGCACGCAAGACTCCATGTGAGACTCTTGTGCGATTCTGCATGCACACAAGACTCCTGTGTGACTGTGCATGAAGATGGATCTGCAGCATGCGCAAAAGACTCATACATGAATCATGTTTGCATAAAAGATGCACTCATGAACTACACATGTGCAAAATACATGCATCTGCGCAAGTCAGCCACTCATGGAAGGCGCACACATCCACAAAAGGCATGCACGTCCATGGAAGGCGTGCATGCTCACATTCAGCACTCAGCTCCAAAAAGGTTTGTCACCACTGAACTAGATGGTCATCCACCTTTTGGAAAGCCATCATGAAACACAGAAGACTTTATACAAACGGAAAAATCTGGGAAGCTAATGAAAGTCTGGAATTTAGGAATTGTTAGAAACAGCAAAAGTCCCCAAGATCACCAGATGTCAGTAAAAAGTTAGAGTTTGCCATTATTGAACATTCATCTGGATTTTGGTAGCACAGGTTTGGTAGCACTTTCCATAAAAGCTGAGGAAATCAAAAGTTCATTTGATTAAAACCTAGGGGTTTGCTGATGCGCCACAACGAGCAGAGATAACCTTTAACCACAGTTCCTTTCTAAAGTGTATTGCTGATTTAGAATGTAGGGAACAAGCTGAAAATCTAATTAATAATCGCAGGCTTTCCCCCCACCTCTCAGCATCTGAAATTGTATGTTACTTCTGTGTTATTTTATTAATCACACAGCACACAATAATGGTTCATTTAGCAATGTCAAAACTAATCTTAGCTCTCTACTATTTACTTCTCTTTGTATAAATTTTAATGCATTTTAATTCTACCCCACTGTCTGGTAAACCAACTCCTCAAGAGGGTTTTGTTGTTTCTTTTGCCTGAATGTATTTCAGTCATTTCTAATAAACCTGGACCTTAAGCTGATTTATTATTAGCTGTATAAGCTATGAAAATACACTTCTGCATCCACCAGACTGGGCGTTTCACACATTGTGTTAATAAGAATTGATATTAAAAATGCTGGTCAGTATGCTGGATTCTTTTTTCATACCATACTTAGTTTCTGGTTCACTATTTCAAAATGAATACCCACTTTAAAATGAAGAATCTCTTCCAGGGAACCATATATTCTGCAGAAAACACTGAAATGTCCCAACATGTAGCATACTGCCAAAGTGAAAAATCAGAGGGGTGTCTGTATATGAATATGCGTTCTTGCATATGTATTTCTTTTTTACATTTTGCTACAATGAATTGTATTCAAAAACACTGATCTACATTTGGAAATTTGAAAACAAGCTTAAAGTGAGACCAAAAAAAAAAAAATAAAATGAGAAGATTTTCACATGAAAAATATTTTTTTAAAAAAAATTAGAGGACAGATTTCAGCACAGCTTTCCTTACATAGAAATTACTACTGCTGAATTGGGCTGCCGTATAAAATTAATATATTTTATGTCTTCATTTCATTTGTTTTAATAACCTAGAGCTAAGATTGAAAGGACATTATTCCATTTTTTTCCCCATCTTATGAGCTTGTCTGTAGTGGTAGTAAGGCTGTGCAATAGAAACAAAGCTTTCAGAAGGAACAGAACATTTGTTTCCATAGCAACAGTTAAAAGTTTTATAGTTAGAGTAAAATCCCTAACTGAAAGATATGAGAATTTATTTATTTATTTCACATATTTATATGGCTGTCCATCTACCAAAGGAACTCTGGGCAGTATACAAAACAAGAGCAAAACTGAATTTACAATCCATTAAAGAAAAAACAAATCAAGGATAACCCCCCACCCAAAAACAAATTGGTGACAATATACCAGAAATATATCAGATGTGTCCCCATCTATGCCAGATCTCCGTTAACAAGTCCCACAATGTCAGGATTATCTGTATGTTAGGGGAGAAACCATTCCACAAGACAAACACTATCAGAGGAAAATTGTCTGTGGAGATTCTCATCCAGATCATGGTTGTCCCAAAGGTGCTTTTTTCAAGAGGCAACTGGACTTTCTGGTTTTTCTTTTGAAAATGTTTTTCTTGTCATCGAAGACTGAGCTGAAGAAGCTTCCTGGATGAGAAGTAAAATGTCTTCAAAGAAAAACTAGAAAGTCCAGTTGCCTCTTGAAAAAGCATCTTTGCAATATCAGAAGGAAAGTAACTGTCTAGCATTAGAGATAATACTTCTCTGATGGGACCTGGCATAACTATGCCTGCCTGATGTGGTGGAACAGTTAGAAACCACAAGGAAGAGGCTGTGTTGCAAGTAATGTTGTCCCATGACATATCATTGACAACCAACATTTTGAATCATATCCAGAAGCCTACTGGGGGAGCAGCATAGTTCATTTAGCCATGTGCCACATCTTCCTGCTGTGGAGCACACTGCAGTTTGGATCAGCTGTTACTACTGAACACTGTTCAAAAGCAGCTTCATATAAAATGCATTGTTGTAGTTCAACAACAGGAGAGATAACCTAGGCATAAGTGTCAGTCCTGCCAGGTAAACCATACAGGAAACATGATCAGATAAAATAATTCTACTTGATTCTAAGGCTATATTAACAGAACATTGCACATCTGATAATACAAGCCCCTCATCATCAATTTTCACAGTCTGATAAATAAGGGCAGATCCTTTTTAATGTCCCCTTCTTTATCTGTTAAATAGTTGTGGAATCCTCCCTTTTCTCTGATCACTGTCAAAATAACATCTCTTAGTTTTCTTTCAGTGCACTGTAGGATCTCTTAGGTTGTTTCATTTGGACTTCTTCTGAGAATTGGGGGATCCTCGAGGACAGTGGTGGTAAACCTTTTACTTGCAGAGTGCCGAAAAGTACGCATTTTGCGAGTGCCATCCACACTTTGTGAAGCTCCTCCACCTGTGTTGCATGTGCAACTGCACCATTTGTGCATGCATGTAGCTTTTGCACATGCAATGTACATGTGTTGCATTCAGGCACTCATGCACACATGAGCAATCACATGTGCATGCGCAGGAGAGCTCCGAAGACCAGCTGGGTCTCTGCAATCGCGTATGCATGCATGCATAATCGCACATGCATGCTCAGTTGGAGGTAAGTTGGCTGACAGCTTGTGTGCCCATCAAGATAGCTCCAAGTGCCACCTGTGGCACCCATGCCATAGGTTTGCCATCACAGCTCTAGGATCTAATTGCATAAATAGTCCAAAAAGCACATTCAAATCCAAGGCCACTGTCACTTGCTCTTTCCAAGCAGTGGCAAAGAACTCAACACAGTTATCTCCAGAGCTTCAGGAATTATCTTCAGTTCTCTGTAGAACCCCCCCCCCCAAAAAAAATCCATCAGGATCTAGAGTACACAACCAAGAGGGGGAGGGGGGATAGACAAAGAAAATTCTAAGGCTAGCAGGGAGTTTTCATCCAGGAAAGGGGACTAATGACATCATCCCCAACTCCAGGACATATTGTCACTGCTCTGAGACAAAAACTATATCTAGTGTGTGATTTGGCCTTTAAATAACTTGCATCAGATTCCCCCAATAATATCATGTATTAGAGAAAGTGTCATACAATTAACACATAATTTTGCTGAAGATTTCATCCAATAAATGCAAACAAATCTATTCTGGATCACATCTGAGGAATTTTACATAACTCAAGCCTTTTAGGGGGAAAAAATCATAATATAGTATAATATAGCCTCTCATCCATCGAACTACCTATCTATATAATATTCCACAGTGATTTAATAATGTTGATCTTTTGATTTGTATGTGATTTACTGAACTATAAAAGTGCATGGATGCCTTAACCTGAGGCATATCACAATGAATTAGTAAGAGTTGGGGGACAATAGATGCAATGTTGATGATATAGGTAACCTCTTAGTTGACTGAAGTTTTAGTTTTTCTTTATAGTGCTTTCCACACAGCTAACAATTCATATAACTTTAAGTTCCCTTCAGCTAAGTAAAAATGAACTGCCATCTTTGATGCTTCAGTTCTATATTTTGTAAGATATTCTATAATTTTATCTGAGAATCAGTTTGATGTAATATTAAAGGATCACGCTAGAAAGCAGGAAACTGAATTCTAGTTCTTCCTTAGGCACAAAACAAGCTGGGTGACCTTGAGTTTGTCATTCCTCTCATGTTTTAAATAATAATTTTATTAAGCATTATAATCATGAAGATAAAAACTAATTTAAAAAGTAAAAGAATTAGTGAAAAAAACAGAAAGTGCAGGAAAAAGAAAAAAAAATAGAAAATAGAATAAAAATATATATAAAGTACTTGTCCCTTCATAAGAAGTGTAAACAATTTATTTTTATTTTATTTGTTTTAAAACCTATCATTTTCTCTTAAAATACAATAAATGAACAAAATGATTATTTTTTAAACCCTCATACTTGTATTATAACTTTTTTGGGGGGCTAAGTGTTATGAATTGAAGGAGACTGGTACTCTAAAAAAACTTGTTGATTCAAAGGTTCCTAATATCTGAAAAGTAATTAATAAGCAATTTCTAAAAGTAATTAGAAAAGAAATTATACAAATTGTATGCCCATATTGGCTCTGATCAACCTTTGGGCAAATATGGGAACCCTTCAGCTCCCAGAGCTCTAGGCCCACCAAAGACCACTGTCAAATAGTCTCCTTGCAAGAAGCAACTGAATGGAAAACTTGTAGGCAACCCCAAATCCTCTCTTTATCAGGAGATTCAGAGATCCAGTTTACTCACTAGCTTTTCATTCCATCACAGTCATTGGCTTGGTTTAGTTTACCACTACTTTCTCCATCAGTCCGAGGAATCAGGCAATGGCAAATCACTTCCTATTTTATTTGTAGTTTTATATTTTCACATTTGCCTACCTCATTTCAGGACTTAATGTCCTTCCAGAAAGAAATGCTAGTAAGAGTCCTTTGTATCATGGAAAAAAGGCTTGAGTAGGGGCAGAAATTGAAAAGGCTTGTTTCCTAGATCCTGCCAAATGTCAACACTCAATAGAGGGAGCCAGAAAAAGACACCATATCCAATCTAGTAAGACAAATAGATATTCTCAATGAGAGGCATTCTTTTAAGCAATCTTTCTCTGTGCTATACAGAGTTTCATAGTCAGCATCTTAAATTGCACCCAGGAAAAAACTGGAAGTTTTGACTGGAAGACTGGCTGGTCTGAAATGGTCTTCATTTTTGCCAGCCTCACAATGTTAATAACCCATAGTGAATGCCTTGAGTCAAATCATTGCTCATCTTTAATAAACAGGAGAATGCTAATCAATCAATCAATCAATCAACCATCCAATAAATCAACAAATCACGTCTGGTCCCTGATCTACTGTAGAGGCTGGAACCATGGAAATCTGTCCACTCTCATTCACCTCAAATGCAAGTGAAATAAGTTACTAGTCCACTCCTTTCTTTTCATCTTGCATGTGACATTTTGGGTTGTTTGCAAATAATGGCTGCTGTGAAGGGATGCAGGCTATGGGTCATTCCGTGAGAACGGGACAAATTGGGCTTCAGGACTTTTGATTTTTAAATCCAAATGTATTACTTTTACAGATATATTGTGGTCAAAAGTACATCTCAAACTACCAGAAAAATGTGTTTGCCCATCTCGAAAAATGTATTTTAATCAAATTGATTAAATTGACGCAAAATGTCCTCTTTCCATGGAATGGCTCTTATAACCCAAACACATAAACAAGGGCTTATATTTGAATGATTAAAGCAGCTTTGTTGTTTTCAAAACACCTTGCAAAAGATATGGCTGCCTTAATGATTTGGAAAAAAGGCCTTAGCACTACTACCCATTACAAGACGCCTTGTTCAAATGCTTTGGAACATCTACATCTTTAGTATGTGTGCTTATCACATTCAATTCACAGTAGAATATATAAAGATTGGTGATTCATTAAACGCATCACATATCTCTATATAAATAAAAGGCCTATATTGTTAAAAAAATGAAGCTGAATTGACATCAGTGTACATAGTCACATTTTTAAAAAAAATTATAACAGAATACTTCTGTATGTATGTAAATTTTATGAATATCTACTCCTGGTTGATTTAGTTATTCAGATTTAGATAAATCTAAATTAGATTTAGTGATTGTATATGAGAATAAGCAATGATCAGTCTAATTGTCAAACTTTTGGTACTACCAATCATAATAAAGCCATATTAATGGGACAATAAAAGGATCTACCTTACACTGAAAGAAAATATCATTGCACATCCTTTTTTTTGCCTTATAACATTCAGCATAGAGACATTACTTCAGGAAAAAGCTGCACATGGAATTTATCGTCCTTTGAGGTAATCTTGCTCAATTCAAACAACTCTGTCTGAAAAGGGACTTTTTATGCAAAAGATGTGGATGGCTGACCTAGAGGCCTTTATCACAAACTCTGAAATATGCTGATCTTTATATCAAAATGAAAGCCAAACTTTTCTCCTCAGAAGACTAACATAAACAGTGAATGTAATTACAGCTAATTTTCCTTATGCTGAAACTGTCTTGACATATTCTGAAGCAATCCTCGGAGAATCTAAACATAACAAATGTTTCCCTTTCAGTTTACACTGAATAGATTGTCAGTGAAGCCGTTAAAAATTTAATTTAAATTGGCAACATTATGAATACAAAACTAGATGGTAAGTTTTGAATGGTTTTTGCTCTGCAGGTAGGGATAAACACGCAGTTCAAATTGCTTTACTCACCTGTATGCTTTATTGCTTTGGTTCTGCATTTTATTTTATGGTGCTTTAATCATTTTGTCTTATTGCAGATTTGGCAGAATTAATTGAAAAAATTGTGTTGCACCTCTTTGAAATACCCTCAGAACATTATTTCAGCAGCAAAGTATACGAAGGTAATTTTGCAGTATTATTATTCTGCCTGCATTAGTGAGCTAAAAGAAAGAGACTTTCCTGTTCAAGCTTCTCTTTTGAAGCTAAACGGAGCTGTGGAGAAAGCATTTCTGGCTTAGGTTTATGTGATTGATTTATATAGTGTATACGTTTACCCATCTCTAGCTGAAATTTGTATATATATATAAGTATATATTATCAGAACGATTATTGTTTTGAATGTTAATTTTATTTGAGTAA
Source organism: Cerberus rynchops (assembly GCA_032468195.1). NCBI lineage: Eukaryota > Metazoa > Chordata > Lepidosauria > Squamata > Homalopsidae > Cerberus > Cerberus rynchops. The sequence goes on from JANHFJ010002450.1 coordinate 9,304, forward strand.
TATGACTTGAGCCAAAAGTTCAGTTTCTAGGTTACAATAAAAATACATTTCAACTTACTTTTAACCATTTATAAAAATCCAGTAATAATAATAATAGTACACATATTTTATACTCCTACAATTGTCCATCCTTTGCTTATTCAATTTATACTTCATTATTTGTTCTTCAGCATTGCAAGATATTATTTTTATGCCAATCACCTTCTCCTGTCTCTCATACATGTTAATACAAATTTAATGTTATCAATCACCATCTTACGTTTCACAAGTTACGCATTTTATATCAGTCATATATCTTACTATATATCATGTATCTTACTACAAATATAGTTAACCATATTTATTACAAAACATTACATTTTATAATTATAATAATAATATACATATTCATATTCAATTATAATTCCCCAATACTTATTTCTTAATTCTGATTTCCCCTCTTCTCTCTCTTTAGTTCCAAATGTGTACTTTATTAATGTTTACAGCAGATACAAGAAATAGCAGGTACAAAAAATCGAAATACCGGTAGAATGACAGAATGTAAAAAAAAAATCTTAGTGTGTCTTATTATTTTTAAAGAAACCTGATAAATTTGAGATTTGCAATGTCAGCAGATTACCTAGTGCACCCAACACTCATATCCAAGCACATAAAAGGCTTTGGCTAAGTATCAGACTACAAGGAGCATGAGAATACTTGAGTTTAGCGCTTTGGGAAATAGAATCAATATGATAGAGAAGTGGGTTTCAGGACAGTGCATTGATATTCTACGTTATCATGTTTCTGGAAATGAGAAATTGATTACCTTAAATTACAGTGGCTTTCTAAACCCTTGGGTGGTTAAAATTAAAATAACACTGTTTGTCCAGCTGTTCTGAAATCTCTCGGGATTTGAATCCATTAAAATGTGCAAATCAGGAAAAATCACATTAATTTTGGCAAGAGTTTTAAATGCGAAGGAGAATAATAAGCTCATATATTGACATTTATATAACTGTAGTTTTTAATGGTAATAAAAAAAGAGTTAACTCAGGATTGCCTGCCAGTGTTGATCTGGAGGAGTACTCTTCTATCTGAGTGAGAATAAGCTTGTTACCATGGGAAAATGTATAAATGACTTGGATGACTTACCTTTATATTCTGCCCAAACAAAATATTGAGCTGCATATGACTTTGAGCATCTCTCCTAGTTTGAAATAATGAAAGTTAACATTATGTATATATGGGAGAAAATTTTGCACTTTTCTGTTTCTATTTCCTAAGTGGCATCCAACTGGCTTCTAGCTTAGTATATGAGGTACTGGGGAAATTAGTGAAACTATCATATTTATATCTGCCAGTTTTAAATTAAGATATTGCAAAGGGGAGAAAACCCAGGTTACTATTACTTCAAAATTCTTATTAGAAGTTTTACATGTCTTACTAGAGTGGCAGGAAAAAGTATATTGGAGCACATCTTTGTCATTGGCTGATTTTTATAGACACACACACACACACACACACACACACACACACACACACACACACACACACATATGTACAGGTA
>JANHFJ010002450.1:61962-74759 GCA_032468195.1 Cerberus rynchops
GTTTTTTATCTGCTGTGCACCGCCCCGAGTCCCTTGGGAGATGGGGCGGTATAGAAATTTAATAAAATAAATAAATATAATAAATAAATCTGGGCCTTTTGCGCAAAATAAAATACAAGCTTATTTTATTCCGTAGGACCAAGTCTCTTGATTTTCTACAACAATAGGACATGATGATGAAACATTACTAATGGCAAGAGGGATAGAAATGTCCTCTTCACAGGCTCTGACTTTTTTTGTTTTGTTTTGCCTAACAAAGCCAGTTTGATGTAGTGGTTAAGGTAACAGGCTAGAAACCAGGAGACCATGAATTGTAATCCTGCCTAATAGGCACGAAGCCAGTTTGTATAATCTTAGGCCAGTCACTTTATTTCAGTCTCAGGAAAAGAGGCAAGGACAAACAGATTCTAAACCAATTCTGAAATATTGCCAAGAATCTTAGCAACCATGTACTATAGGTAGATTTTCTCTATGACAATCCCTCACTTGATCTTTCAGATGTTCCTATGGGATATTCATCACCACTGTAATTTAGAAACAAAGCATGAATCATTTACAAACGGGGCAATTATTTATGCCTTGCCACAGACCATGATACAAATTTAGATTCGTATTTGGTATATCGCTGTTCTTCTCTCCACTAGAGGTTTTCGAGGGATTCGTGATTGCTGCGCACGCGCAGCTAATCATAAGCCGACTCCTTCTTCCGGACTCTGGGTGAGCTCGCGCTTCTCTGGTTGCCAAGTAACGGGAGGAAAGCGCGCGCTGGAGAGGAAGAGGAGGTGGGTTCTGGCGGCCGTGGCTTCCAGCTGCCTTTGGCGAGGCATTCGGGCTCTTCTCTTCTCGAAAGGTGAGCTGATTAATGGAGGAAAGTCGAAAGGCAAGTAAAGGAGAGGGAGCCGGCGACCAGCTTTCCACTTGGGTGTGTGTGTGAGCTTGCTCTCGGCCGTATTTATTTATGACTCCATGCTTCTGAGAGCAGTAGCGTCGCTCGGTTGGCATCTATTCTGAGACTTCTCCATCCGTCTCCTGAAGCCTCCTGGCGAAGCGGGGTTTCTCTTCGGCCGTCCTGCTGCACGTCTATATTCCGAATTAATTCAACAAAAATCAGTAAAACATGTCGCGAGGGTTGCAAAGGAAGTCTTCGTAGGATGGCATGTTTATCTGTCTTAAGCTTTTTATGAAAGCTCCTTTCACAAAGGGAAAGCTTAATCGTGATTTAAGTCTATTAATATAATGATATTAACTTGATATAATTAAAATAAAATTTATAATATAATATAATTATACTATACTCGATCACATTAAATTTGCAGTTTAAGACCTTTCCCTTCTGCCGAATTGAAGTGTCTTCTTCCTTGAGAGACTTAAAAATGTGTCAGGTGTGAAATTTCCTATTCCCATTGTAGATCCTGATCCTGATCCTATCATATCACTGCACTGCAGGGACTTCACTTTTTTCCACAGGAATGGGTGTCAAAGCTAAAAGATTGAATATTGGTGAGACTTCCCTTCAACAGTGTCAAAATAAGTGATAAAATGCTACTTCAGTATAGTAGTACAATTCAAAGCAATTGAGCCTTGACTTGTTGCAATGAAATAAGATGCGGGCAATAGGGGAAAAATGTTTTGTTAGTGCAATCTTCCTTCCTTCATACTTCTTCCATCCTCCTCCCTCTCTTATGCCCTCCTTCCCTCCCTCCCCAGAAAAGCCAATTGATTATTCAAGTTCTGATCCCTTACATATTTTTTCTTTACATAAAAAGATTAAGACATCTTTTTACATCATCCTGGGTGCACACTAAAGCTTTGCCTTCATTTAAGCAGATGTGTATATAGAATGGAATACCGGTAGTTCATTTGTATTATATTTGTATTTTATTGTTTTAATGCAACTCTGCTTCCACTAATTCCAGTTTTACCTCAAAATTCTTTAGTTCTCTCTTAAAATTTCTGAATCTTCTATTCTTTGAACCACTTATTCTAAGGTCCTACTTACCAGTCTGTCATAAATGTTATTAATATTTGCCTGATGAGAAATGAAACTTGCTTGCATTTCCTGATGTGATTGCCAAGATAATGAAATCATAGGAAGATTATCATCCAGTACATAGATCTCTGATATAAGACTTTTGAGATTCTGGAGAAGTATCATGCTCCATCTTAGAAAGGCCCTTGCTCTGTTGACTTTCACTCATTTTTGGAAAATAATCTGTAACCTTATGTTTAGTATTTCTGTTTGTACTCATTACATTAAAAGAAACAGTCAAGAGTAAAAGATTAAAATAAAATCCTTGTTCGATATATTACACAAAAATAATATATACAAAGCAAGTTCTAACACTAAATTAAATGAATATATGTTAATTAAGGATTAAAAAGCAAAAAGTCCCTTTGTATAAGAAACTCATATGTCTTTTGCATACAATCATGGCTAAAATACAAAAAAAAAAAATCCTGTTAAACTTCATGGTCAAAAAACAATACCTTATATTGGAGTGACCTCTTGGTTAAGGAGAAGAAAACTAGGAAACAGCAAAATTCTGTCTCACCATTTCTTGTGTTGGAGTGCTCTCTTGTGGTTAAAACAAGGGTTTTTTTTAATGAAAAGTTTCTTTTTTTGTGGGGGGGAGGAAAAGCAGGCCCAAACTAGTTTTAAACAAAAGATAATCTTGAAGTTGGAAACAGTAACATAAATATAGCTAATTAAAATGTCTATTTAGGAATGTTCAGCTGCACAAACCATCTAATATTGTGGTAACCAAGAAAAATAAATCTACATTTTCAGTTTTAGTAATGAAAATAGTATTTAAAGCAAGAGTGGATTTCTCCTGAAAGTAAGTAGAGGTCATAGGTCTTAATGCATAGTTCTTAATGCAGATTAACAAGTATCTTGAAAACCAAATTATGTTTTTATCAAACAATTCCAAAAATCATAAGTTTTGAGGATCTGTAGTTGAATAATGCTGATAAACAAACAAAGAAAAAAATGGGAATAAATTTTCCACAAATAGTAAAAGAATAGCTGTAATTTCAGTTTAAAAACTACTGAGATTAAAAAGATCAAAATACAGGATCTGAGAAATCTGAAACTAGAAACAAAAGTTATGAATTTATAAAGTCCGTCTCTGGAGGTTTTTATCAGATTAATTGTTGCTGAAATTGCAGATAATTTAGTGAAAATTATTAATCCTCTGGGCTCACTTTATAGGAACAACCCCAGAAACAAATTAACCCTTCTGCCAAAATTCTTACTAATTATCAGTCTCCTAACAGTCTGGAGGGGCAGATTTTATGTCTCCTAGTAAACCACATCTTCTCTCTTCCTTTGTAGCTAGTTGATATTGATGGGGGAGGGGGGAATTCCCTCCTTTGTGGAATTCTGCAAATTCAACACTTCTCTTCTCTTCTCTTCTCTTCTCTTCTCTTCTCTTCTCTTCTCTTCTCTTCTCTTCTCTTCTCTTCTCTCTTCTCTTCTCTTCTCTTCTCCTCTCCTCTCTTCTTTCTCTCCCCTCCCCTCCCCTCCTCTCCTTATTTTTTTTTCTGTTTTTTTCTTTTTGATTATCCAGAATTTCATGTATACTCTGATAAAACCTTTTCACCCATTCCTATTGTGCATACTGTTGGGTGTACACTCCTGTGGGAATTTTAACTTCTTTCAGTTTAATTACCAATGGTTTTGGTTTCCTGAACAAAAAAAAGGGAAGAGGAATGATGACAATGATGGGGATGTTGGTTATGATGGATGGGGATTTTTGAACCTCCAGTTCCAACGTATGTAATCTGATTAAGGAAGGGTGTTTCAATGATTGATACCATATTGATTTTGGAAGTTTGTCTATTAGAACACTATAGGACAGGCTAGAGTGCATGTCTCAAACATTATTTGGATGGTCCCAGCAGGTGGCACTGCTGCCTGGTAGATCTCACAGGTTAGTCCCGTTACCTGATTTGCTTCTTCCCTTGCTCAGTTGGGCTCCGTGTTTGGCCAAGTGGTAACTAAATGAATTTTAAAAATATTACAGAACTGATTTTGCAACTTTGCAACAGGTTGGTCAAGCATTTTCTCAGCCGCCAATTGAATAATAGGTTGTGAAATTTAGCATATGGTTATTTGCATCAGAGATATCTGGCAAATCCTTCTGATAAATCAGTAAGTCAGCGTTCACATTCATTGAATAAATTTGATTTGTCAACCAAAGCAGATGCTGAACTATATTATTACATACTTTCATGTGACATTTATAATATAACCTTTTGAATTTGTTTTCAATTGTTTTTTCCCTAATTTTAATTTCATATAGTATCTTTCTAAATTGTTATGTCTGTAATTTTAGTTTCATATAAGTGTATATTTCTAATTATAGTCTTTATCATTTCAATAGTCTCTTAATATTCCCAGTCTAATCTTATTTATGTGTTTGTTTATGCCTAAATCCACTGGATTTGGGCAGCCAATCAATTTAAATAAACAAATAAAAATATCTACTCTTCAAAATCATCCTGAAATTAGAATAGGGTTCTGATTTCTCTTATCTGCTGGATTCCAAAATAAAAATATAAAAATGCCCATCAAACATTCATAATTCTTTTTTCTCTTTTTTTCTCTCTTAAAAAAAGAGGCTAAAGCATCTTCCATTACAATAAGATATTACATGTAACTCAGCACTAGTAAAGTAATTCTTTCTCTCTATTTATCTTTGTCCTAGACTACAAATCCTTCCCCACTTAATGTTTTAAGAAGGCAACTTTCTAAGCTGTGCCCTGCAGTGTGCTCAAGAGATCCCTTTTTAGTGTGTGCGAATGTTAGATTCTTGTTTTTCTTTATTATGGCAAGAAGACTTAAATCCTTTATCCTCTTCTATTGTAGCAAGAAATAATGCTCCATCTTTATTTTTCTGCTTTCCCCTACTATGGCTATAGTTTACATGGACTTTTGTAAAGAGAATAATATCTTGAAAACCCTTGCTTTTCCAATTTTTTTCTTTTTTCTTTCATGGAATCAAATGCATCAGGTTAACTGTTCCTCATTTGCTTTGAATGCCATTTGTATTAAATTAACACCAAACAAACAACCAAGGAATACCTGACCATCTCTGACAAGGAAAGCTACTGTAGAGAAACATAGAATAGAATAGAATAGAATAGAATAGAATAGAATAGAATAGAATAGAATAGAATAGAATAGAATAGAATAGAATAACAGAGTTGGAAGAGATCTTGGAGGTCTTCTAGTCCAACCCCCTGCTCAGGCAGGAAACCCTATACCACTTCAGACAAATGTTGTCCAATTTCTTCTTGAAAACTTCCAGTATTGGAGAATTCACAACTTCTAGAGGCAAGTTGTTCCATTGGTTAATTGTTCTAACTGTCAGGAAATTTCTTTTTAGTTCTAAGTTGCTTCTCTCCTTTATTAGTTTCCACCCATTGCTTCTTACCCTCAGGTGCTTTGGAAAATAGCTTGATTCCATCTTCTTTGTGGCAATCCATAAGATATTGGAACACTGTTATCATACCCCCCCCCCCCCCAGTCCTTCTGTTTATTAAACCCCAGTCCCTTCTACTGAAGCTGTTGCTTAGTCAGGTAATGAAAAGTCTGCAAGAAAATAATCATGTTCAGAGACCACAAAGGACGTCACTGTTCAACACTGAGCTTACATATATCTCTTCTACTTGCATTGGCCTCAAATACTATTCCTGCTACATTCACCCTGAACCGTCAACTGCTTATCACTTTGTTACATTATAATACCATTAATCTAAAATATTACAATACATTATATGGATTGGTTATCAGAATTTCAGTTTTGGATGTCAAGAAATCCTCTCTTGGAGTGCTAACCTGGAGTGCTAATATCGAGAGAGAATTGGGCAGGCCTCTGTTCCTAACAGCCCTGTCTAGTATCTGAATGGGAGGCATTTTGCAACATTCTGGAAGATCACCATTAAACCTTCATTGTCACCTTGGCTCTGCTCATTCCCATACTTGTGGGTGTGTCTTTACATATCCTATTAGATCCAGCAGGAGAGGCATGTTTCAGGTCCTGTCTTCTAGAGCAGGGGTCTCCAACCATGGCAACTTTAAGCCTGGCGGACTTCAACTCCCAGAATTCCCCAGGCAGCGTTGCCAAGAATGGAGACCCCTGTGCTAGAGAATATAATCTGTTGGGGCCCCAGAAGAAAGCCTTTTTTTTTTAAACCTTGGTGACTGATCCTCTGGCATATTGTCCCAAGAGATTTGATTTGCCCCAATTCTCCTTCCCTTTTGCATGGCATTAAAAACTTGCCTCTGATATCTAGCCTGGAGTCCTGTCAGAATGGGTGAGCCTTTCTCATAAGGAGATTGTGCAGCTATTTTGTTCTATTAAAATTGTTTTTAAATTTTGACCATTTTATCTTGTTTTTAGTTTGTTTTAGTTGTTAGTCACCCACCATGTGTATGAGGTAGGTGGACCATATTAATTATAATACATTTCTTTTGAAAACAAATAAATAATCTCCAAATAACAAGTGTTAGAAGAATGTTCTAAATCTAGGAAGAATTCCGCCATGAAATTCATAGTGTAATTTTGAATTAGGCTGAGATTTATCCATGACAAGCCTACTCACATAGCTTACCTAATGGTAAGCTTTTCCTGGATTTTATGGCTTTGAGAGCAGGTGGGTTGAACCTATTAGTACCCACATTAAAAAAAAGGTTCCCTGCATTTAGAACAACATAGCATGTCAAGGCACAAATTAGGTGCAATATTTCTCCCTGATTTCTACATTAAGGAACACGATGAAGCATCTAAAATTCAATCTGCCAAACCAGCATATTGAAGGGGAAGAAGTGAACCATTTGATTGTATTCAATGGACAAATGTGCTTTCAAAGTGAATTTAAAACAGCCTTAAGCCTTTTTGTGCAGCAGGGGTGGATGGGGGAGAGAAAGCAAAAACAAAAAAAAGTAGTTTGAAGGAACAATTAAGATATGTTATTTGTACTTATAGGATAGAGTTCTGTAAAGATCTTTCCATCAAAAAGGCACATGAATTTCCTTGTTTGCATCAAAAAAGTAGTCTAAAATATTGATTCAATCTAGCAAGGAGTCTGTTCCTCTGCCAATTCATTTTACAGCATAATCCACAGTCTAATATCTAGAGGTGGTTTAAAAAAAAGACAGAACACCTCCATATGGAGGTCTTTAATGATCACAAGCCCTGAGACACATTAAGTGCCATATTTTCCCTTTGTGATTCATCTTTCCTGCCTCCCTTTTAAAAGAGCACTGTGTCATGTAGATAAGCTCGCACCAAGGAAAATCAATTGTCCTCAACACTATTCTGCTTCCCATCACCATTACCCTCACAGTGGGAAGGGAAAGGAAACTACAGACCTGTGACAAATTCATCCTACTCAGAGGATTTAAACTTGCTGCTGGAACATACTTATGTAATAACAGGCTACATGCAAGATAAATGATATGTGAATCAACAGAAACTTTAAAGTAAAAGTATATATACATAAATTTATGAGGAAAAAAAAATCTAAAAATAAGATTATAGTCAAACATGTTGAAGTATTTCAGCTTTGCAAAACTTAAAGGGTTATGGTAAGAGAACAGGGAGATATTTATTTGGTTGGCTGACATAAGAACTATTAAAAATGTCTACTAAAACTTCGACATTTCACTGAAACTTTTATAGGCACGATTCAGTAGCATTTGGATCAATTTCTAAGATGGGATTGCAATATTTAAAATTTCCTCAAGTTCCCCAAATGTGGCAGGACTATTACACAGTAAAAAACACAGCTTAAAACACCTTTAATTTTTTATGATTTTGATGCATTCTATACATGTTAGGTGCTTCTATTGAAAAGCAAAAAAAAATTAAAAATAAAATAAGAATAACAGGTAAATGCCTGAATGAATTTGAACAGTAACTCTGGATGGTTAGAGTAGAATCACAAAAATTAACATGAATTAGAAAACATTAGTGAGTGGCTGACTATCATATACTGACAGTCTGAATTCATACTCATAAGTTTGTTATTGCATTAATCCATTTTGTGGGTTTGTAAATGACAGCCCTATATGCATGAATCATATATTCTAGATGTGAAGCTACACTACATGTGGAGCTACAACATAACCATGTTTATAAATATGAATAACCTTAATGTGTTGTGCATATGTAGGCTTAGTTTTACAACATGTTGGTTGGACATCACCACATGGTTAGTGGGTACAACATTTAGTAAAAACTGAATTCTCTCTCTCTCTCTCTCTGTCTCTCTCTCTCTCACACACACACACACAAAAGCAATCCATCTGTGCATCCATGCATCCACACAACCATCCATCCATCCATCCATCCATCCATCCATCCATCCATCCATCCATCCACCCATCCATTTCTTGCTTTCTCTAAACTTGTTTCAAATATTTCAAAGAACAGCAGAAATATGTTAGATTAAATCCCACTTTTCAAACAGGAATTCAAGGTGACATACATAAAGCTCCCTTCTTCCATTTTCCCACACAACAGCCCCACTATGAAGCAGTTTAGACTGAAAGAAAGGGTGGCAATCTAGTCATCAAATGAGCTTTTATGGCTGAGGATAGAGTTAAACTTGGATCTCCTTCCTCCTAGTTCAACACTGTATGCACTGCATCTCACTGTTCCTAGGTATGTGAGGTACTGCCAAATTGATTCACATAGTTTAAGCAATGCCAGAATTATTTTTTTCAATCTTGCAGAGAACAGAAAGGAGAGGAGAATTTTGGTTACTCATTGCAGAAGCTTTAAATGTGTACCGGAAGAGAAAATGCATACCCGTAGAATGCAAAGGTTAATTAATTAATTTAGTTTGAACATGCATATATAACCAATTATAATTATTTTAATGGCTGAGCGCATGCAAAACATATAGGCATCAAATTATTCATAATTTGAATAGTCCTATTTTGAATGTGAAAAATGTGACACTCATGTATGGAAGATAACTTCTGAGTTTTATGATCAAAGAAGGGGTCTTGGTATATGAACCAGTTCTCAAGGATACTGAAATTATTAGATTGCTGTAGTCCAAGTTTAAAAGATTTTGTTTGTACATTACGGTTGCCTAAAAGTTGCTATGGATCAAAGATATCAGATCTCTCAGGAAAATCTGAATTCACTATTTGAATTATTCTTCATAGTTGTAGTTAGCATGTTTGAAAGTGATGGACTATTATTAAGTACATCAATATTCTGCTTTCTGTTTTGGACAGGAAGGTTGGTTCAGGGTGAAAAATAAAGTAAAAGTCATGATATGAGCATTAGCTTTAACCCAATGTTTTCATAAATCTAACACCTTGGTAAATCTTTGTATGATGAGTACCAAACATTCTACTGGATGGGTGAGTGTGTGATGAGGGCACACAAGTGAATGAACTGACATGCTAAAGACTCTGATGCAGATACATTCCTGCTTCTGGAATGTAAACCTGCACAGTCAGATGGACCTACAACCAACTCTGCTATTCAATTTGCAAATTTTCAACTTCTATTGTGCCTAGGAAGTTTGGGGGCAAAGTTGGATAAACCTTCTCATCCTGAGTGATGATTTCCCTCTAAAAGTTTTGATGAGACTATTACATCTTGATTATGATTGTGCTCCTAGAGACCTAGACCTTCAAACTCTTACTTCTACAATGGGAATATGAGAGGAATAAATTTGTTGAGTTTGAAATATTCTAGTCCAGTCCTTATAGCAAAACTCGACCCATTGTTGAGCCCAGTGCCCAAAACAGCATATATTGTTGTACTGTGATATCATCTCCTTTCTTAAGGTAAAGGTAAAGGTTCCTCTTGCACATATGTGCTGGTCGTTCCTGACTCTACGGGACGGTGCTCATCGCCATTTCTAAGCTGAAGAGCTAGCGCTGTCTGATGATGATTCCATGGTCATGTGGCTGGCATGACTAAATGCCGAAGGCACATGGAGTTCTGTTACCTTCACACCACGGTGGTCCCTATTTTTTGACTTGCATTTTTACATGCTTTCAAACTGCTAGGTTGGCAGAAACTGAGGCAAGTAGCACACTCCGTTACGCGGTACTAGGGATTCAAACTGCCAAACTGTTGACCTTCCTGATCAACAAGCTCAGTGTCTTAGCCACTGAACCATGGCATTCTCCTTTCTTAGTCCACTGCATATTGCATATTTGCATTTTTAGGCAGCATCAAAAGACACACATTAACCAACAATCCAGTTTTAAAAAAAGCTAACTGTTCATTAGCTTTGGGGCTAATGAAGTCATAGGTTGCTCCATGGTACTTGCTAGGTGATGAAAAATTACATTTTGCCGATGTTGGCCCACATATCTGCTGTGCTCTCTGTTGCTCTGCCCCCGTGGCTGCCATTTATTCTTTGAACTTTACCTTCCTCCAACACCTGATAACTATTGCAGTCACACAGATGCTGACCTTCACAGTAAAGCACCATTACAATGGCTAGAGCTGAGCAGAAAAACAAACAAGGCAGCCCAACTCAGTACATTTGTTTGGGCTTCTCAACATCCTTGGGGGATTTTAATAGAACGTGGAGTGGGGGGGACCTTTCAGTTTAAACTACTGAAATAAAACAAACAATAACAGCCAAACAAGCAAAAGAAAAACCTACCCTTGAGCAACACAATAAATGGAAAAGAATTATAACTAGAAGAAGAAAGGTCACCGTTCTATTCTGAATTTGCATCCCACAGTCTTACCTAAATAAATATTTTTGGAGATCTCCATGTACAAGAATGGCCATTTTCATATTCAGGTGTCATAACCTCATATCCTAGAGGTATGAAGAGATACCTCAGCAAAGTTTCATCCTTGCTTCAGCTTCCCCTTTTACATTCTATTGGATCTGGCATATCTATTTCTATCCAAATATTTTGCAATAAATCCAACTGCCGTGGATAAGGAATACTGCCCTGCAGATCCCCCTACACAATGAAAATAAACAGACTGGAAGACTGCCAAATTGCCTAGGTATGAGGTTGATATTGAGAAAATCAACACAAGAACCAATACACACCATTTCCTGTTTCACTTAATTGTTAATCCTGAGGGAGTAATTCTTCTTGAAGATTTTCTTTAATCCTCCTTTATCTTGTAACTGCACCTTTTATAACTAATACTGTGTCATCATTTCGAGATACGCCAGCTCAGGAAATAAGCAGGTGAAATAACAAAATTGTGGAGTCATTGGTGCTCTTTGAGATTAGTTGTTGTCTTGCAGACATTTCATTACCCAAGTAGGTAACATCTAGTACTAGAAGGGAGTGGGGTTTATCCTCTGCTTATATACAGTGGCTTGCCCTATCAGGGTTACTGGGAGTGTAATTGATGGTTCCTTGATTACTGTTTGAGCATTTGTCCTGAGTTGGTAGTTCCTTAATGTTTACTGCTTGACTGTTGGTCTGTATTAATCCTGGTTTAATCCCTGCTTATCTGGGAATTGATGCCGAGTGAGGAGATGTTTAAAATTGTTTTGTTTCCACAGAAACAGAATTTTGAAAGTCTGTTGAATTTCTCTCTGCCCCATCTTACACCAAAAAAACCCCACCCAGGACAAGGTTATTTTCAGTTTATTTTTCATGTTTCCCTCTCTTTTAGGTCTTTGCAATCTTGTGTGCAAGTCAACAGTAAATGGCTCACTCATTCCTTTTCAGCTCCCAAGGTCAGGTCTAAATTTCTTAATGGAGTGTTTCCTTACTTCCCTCAAATATATGCACACATACATGCACCAGTGGTGGGATCCAACTGGTTTTACTACTGGTTCTGTGCCACATGGTTTCTAAACTGCGAATTTTTCCTTATCGGAGGCAGCCCAGGTGAGTGGGAAGGATGCAAAGCATGCAAAACACTGTTCCACATGATTCAGCTGAGCTACAAAGAAAAAAAGGAGGGTATATAGGACAAGATAGGGCAGGAGCAGGTAGCCGGGGCCAAACATCACCACCGCTACTGGTTCGTTAGAACCAGTGCGACCAGGCTGAATACCACCACTGACATGCACACACAGATACACTTTCAAACTTTAGAATACCACCACTGACATGCACACACAGATACACTTTCAAACTTTTAGAAAACTTTGGGAGAGAATTTCTTCAACTACAGTTGTTTACTTTAAATGCAGATTGAGTGATTGAATGATCAATTTTGCATTTCTAGATCAGAAAGGCTTGTTTGTATCACTGCAACAGAAGCAGAATCCAAATATTTTCAAATAAATTATTTGGATGAAATGGTAGATGCACCTGCCTGATTAATAATAGCATCTTTCAGAAGTTGGAGTAATTGTTTTGAAATCAATGTACAAGCCTACACTCATACTCACACAAACAAGGGAAACTGCTTCTCCATCAATGAGTATCAAGATTTTTGGAAAGCTAATTAGAGCATATATCAGCCGGCAACATTATATGTTTCATTCTTCGCAGAAGAACTGGTTTACTAAAAAGGCTACTTGTACTATGCTGTCTTTTGAATTCTTCTTCTTTTCCCCTGGCTCATGTTCTTTTTGTCTCTCTTGTTACTTTGCTTCACACCCACCCAGGAGCTTTGCTCTGATGGAGCAAGCACAGAACAGTGTAGTCTGAATTGATTTGATGGGAGGCAAATTATACTTTTTGACAGTCAACTGAGAACAAAAAAGAAGAGGTAGTAGCTGCAACGTCTTAAGGCTGGTGTTCAGTCTGCTATGGGAAGAGATGCTTGGCAAATATAAATGCTATTTTGACAAGCTTACTAGAAAACATTTGTCCCAAGATC